>VZRQ01001567.1:0-20604 GCA_013397975.1 Machaerirhynchus nigripectus
ACGTCACTTGTTCTTGTTCCTCTGAAATCACAAAAGTGCTAATATTAGAGACAGTACTTTTTACAGTAACATTTTTTAATACTTTTATCGCAAAACTTTCAGCAGTAGTTCCTATAGATGCAATAGATTCCCTAGAAAGCATCTTTTAGATAAAAGATTTCCCCTCTTAATGATTTTGGTAATTTATTCCTCACTTGGCCTCCTGTTGAACACTTTGACTTTGTACATATATTCCATGGCTGTCTGCCCCTAGAGATGCAGACTCCTGTAGTCCATAAATAAGCAACACATGGCATGGGTGAAAAAAACCACAACCCTCCTACCATCAGAACAGCCTTGTCTGGCAGGCAGGCTGTCTCTTCAGAGATGGACTGAGGTCATGACCAGCACCAGGCTGGTGTTTAGGACAGATTTTTGATAGATTTTTTCTGCTTCATGACCACAAAAAAAAGTGCCCTTTAGTATCAGTTTTCATAATTGTTTTCCTTTCCAATGTTGACACATGGAACAGGCTTGTAGATCATGCACTTAGGCCCCCAGCAGGATTTTAGCGAGTGTTATAACTGAGGGAGCTGTTCTATGCCACATGGGTGTTAAATTTTGCAGTGAGTTGAAATCCAGTCTCTTTCTTTGGGTATCTAATCCCTGCTGAGTCAATCAGAACTAGCCACACAATACTTCCCCTGCTGCCAGTTGCACAGAGAGTGCAATAACCCATGAAATAACTATGTTGTGTTGGAGTTGGGCATTTAAGAGCAAAACCTTATCCTGATGGTGTAGATTTGCTCTCTCTTTATCCTGTGTCATAAACATTTAATAGCTCAGGTACATATTGGTATGAAAATCAGAGATTTAAGTAAATTCTGTCTAGAATTGCTCAGCATCTTTGAGAACTTAAAAAGATTTCCAAATTAGAGTAGGGAATTTAGATTCTGCAATACAAATGCTGTTTTAGTAGTGAAAAATATACTTGTTCCCTAAATAGATTTACTAAGGAAATACAGGCTTTTGGTTTGGTTTTGGGTTTGTTTGGGTTTTTCTTTTCGGTAAGATATACTCTTACCACAATCAAAAGAAAAGACTCCCCTTATTTTGTACTTTTAGTCTAAGGGAGGATATTACTTTGCTGATATGGTGCAATTACTTTTCATTCATTTCATGCTTCTGTGGCTTCTCCTAGGACAGAGGCTCATCTGTATCTATGCTTCAGCTAATAATTGCTGTTGTTGCTCTGGAAACATCCAGCTATGACTTTAAGGAGCGTAAGGCTCTTCCCTCTTGTCTCTTTTCAGCTAGCAAATTGAAGACTTTTAGGTGAAGATATAATTGCGTGTTTTGGTTCTTGAGCTGTCAGATGAAGTTCTATTTTGATGACAGCTAGGTATTATTGACTGAAGAGGAATTAGGGAAGGCAAGTTGAAAAAATGCAGGAGAGACACTGAAGGAGCAGAAAAGCATCTTGTTTCAAAAAGTTTGTTCAGCTTCCTGGATGGGATCTGCTGTTTTAAGTATCATCCATGAAATCTGAAGCTGGTGGGGCAGATATATTGAAAGCGCGTGAATCCTAAGTGAAGAGAAAATCCAAACACTCCTATCAGTTATGTAACAGAATTAAACATCCTGAAGTGTAGGCTGGAGCATCATTGTCCTTCAGTTATACCTTATGAAGTCTGTAGAAACCCTGCATGAAAAATGAAAAAAGTAAGAGTTTGAGCTGCTTTATTTCTCATACTGAATAGCTGAAAAAAACAAAGCCTGGAGATAGTTTGTAAAATCAGAATAATTTTATTTATTAAATACAGATTTCTGTAAATATAAGGTAGATTCTTGTGAATGTATTAGTATAGCAAGGGTTATTATCCTGAATGTACGGATGGATTATATACAAGGATTAAGTTTTCATTTGGGACCATCAAAGCTAGGCTGATAAAACTTTTTTCTCAAGATAAATAATGAAGCCCTGTTTGAGGCAGAGAATTCATTAGCTTAGTATGGGCTAATAATTAATAGGGAGGAAAGGGCTATCTAGAAACAAACACAAAAGCTTTACAGTATTTATAGTAATAAAAGCCATGTTTTAAATATAAATGGACAAAATATATTTGTGAGCTTACAGACAGCCTAACAGAACAGCTCTGAGAGAAATGACTTCATTTATTTAGCTCTTGAGACACAGATACCACTATTTAAGGAATATTTTATTTTACAGCTAGAGAGAACCTTTTATTACACAAATTAAGCTTGTTAAATATTAAAAAACAAGTCTTTGAGTAATTATTAGATGGTCACCATTGAAGCAGATGCAGTTTTCCACCCTTATATAGAACAATTAAGATTTTAGGGCAAAATAATCAAGTGCATGCAAATGTATTTTGGTAAAGGCACCAGAACCCTGCTGCCCTATCAAAATTTTAGAGAACTGTGCTCATTCCTGCTGTGTTCATATAAGGTCATTCTTTATATATAAGCAAAAGTAAGAGTCTGTGAATCAAAACAACTTACCTGTTCATCCTTCTAGAACTTAACTCTGCTATCATTCTTATTTTCCCTGGATTTTTCTTTTCCTTATGATGAATTCTGCAGTGTGGAAAATGTAATCCACTTTGAAGATTTTTGGCAGATTTAGATAAATTTACGTAATCATTTAGCAAATTAATTGGTTTAAGCTAACACATTTGAAGTAACCACAATACAGCAGCTTTCATAATATGGCTGCATCTAATGTATTTAATTAAAATTGGATCTTGAGAGTTACAGCTGCTGTGTTCCATATCTTAATTGAACTTATGAGGAACTAATTAACAGAAGTACATGCACAGGTGGAAAATTATATATAAACAGAGCTTCTTCTGCTCCAAGAATAGCATTCCACAAACATTTTGAATTTTTAATAGAATTTTCAGCATTTCAGTCTAGATCATAAGGTTATTTTTAGTTTTGTGTTGGTTTTGTTTTTGTGTACTTTCCTGGGGTTTTTATGGATTTCTTTTTGGATTGGGGGTGGTTTTTGGTTGGTTTTGTTTGTTTGTTGGTTGTTTTTGAGGTAGCATGAAAAGAGGTAACAAAGAAGAAAGAGTAATTTTACTGAACAATAATGTTATTTTTATTATTGGAAGAGAAAACAGAGATGTTACTGTGGTATTTATCTCAAAGAGCTATTTTTTAAAATTAAAATTACCAAACATCAATCAAATAAGTTGAAGGTGCTGCTTTACTATGTTTTTCTCTTGACGATATGCTAGCCTCCAGTCTGACTCACAGCTATTTGCAATAGCCTAAGTCATTTACACAGTCACATGCACCATCTCTGACATGGTGAGGCATCTGGCACTCCCTTGGCTGCAGGAAATTTTACTGGAAAGTAAGATTTTTCATGTTTCAGTGCAATCACTGTCTCTAGCAACCAGCAGGCACAGCAGTCTAAATATGCCTAGTACCTGTCTTAAACTCTCTGAGACCTGCATACTTGTATACCATACAAGTATTCATTCCCTGTGGTTGTTTCTGACTTGCAAATGGTCTGATTTTGTACTCCTGTGACCCCAAAGTGTTTCCTTCCTTCCTGGATTTGAAGCGACCTAATGCTAGCCTGGTGCTGACACCATCTGTCATAGTTCCAACTAGGTATGAACACAAGAGAGTCTTAATGACATGAACCAATTTCCACTGTTAATACCATAAATAAATGGAAAATATGCAAAGGTGAGTTTAAATATCTACAGAGCAATTGTGGGATTGAGTTGCCTGGCTGAATCTGCACAGAGGAGAAAAGGGATTGACAAAACTGGACAATTTAGAGCCTATTGGTTCTTAAACAAATTGGTTTAAGTGGTTAAACAACAAAACCAGTGGCATTTCCTGCCACCAATGTCAGATGAACATCCCAATTTAACATGAAGTTCACTGAGATGGGTTTGAGTTCAGAGCCCTGGACATCTGCTGTAGTCAGTCTGGTTCTTTCAGCACTGAACCATCACAGTCAAACTCAGAGAAAGAGTATGGGGAACTGATAGCTCTTACCTAAGGCAGAAACCTCAGTAAATGTTCTGAGCAGTTCTTACTAGAGCAGCTAACTCTCTTCTAACCCAAATAAAGGGTGTAGAGGGGAAGATTTATGAGGAGTGGCTAGGTCACTTGTTCAGCCTGCAGAAGAGGAGACTGAGGAGAGGCCTCATCACAATCTACAGCTGCCTCAGGAGGGAAAGAGGAGGGACAGACTCTTCTCTGTGGTGATCAGTGATAGGACCAGAGGGCATGGCCTGAAGTTGTGTCAGGGGAGGTTTAGGTTGGGTATTAGGAGAAGTTGCTTCACCCAGAGGCTATTGGGCACTCGATCAGGCTTCCCAGGGAAGTGGTAACAGCACCAAGCCTGACAGAGTTCAAGAAGTGTTTGGACAAACACTCTCAAGCACATGGTCTGATTTTCGGGGTAGGCCAGTGCAGGGCCAGGAGCCAGACTTGGTGGAAGGAACTATGGGTCCCTTCCAACCCAGGGTATTTTATTACTCAATGATTCTATGACTCGTATCTTGGAGATATTAGGTTGATGTCTTGGGTAGGAATTGATCCAAGTCTTGTAATAACAGTTCTGTCTTCAACTGATAAGTTAATGAACATGATTCTTACTTTGCCTACATTGTACTTTTCTGTTCCATTCTAGATTGTTGTAAAAGCAGCAGATAAACTAAATTAGGAAAAGGAAAGCTCTCATCTTAGAATATCTGGATAACGTGTCATTTTTAAACTGAATTTTTTCTCAAAAGGAAGTATGTGTAGCAAATTGCATCCAAAATACATGTTACCAAAAACTACGGACACCTTCCAGCTTTATTTAAATGTTATGCAACAGATACAATTTGCTTCTGACAGTGCTGATTTGCCTTAAATCCTAATAGGCTGTAGACCCCCTTAGTAACTACACTAGTGGTAAACAGCAAAAGAACATTTCACTTGGACTGAAAAAACTTTATTTCTGGAATAGCTGGACACCAGGTACCCCCTGAAGCTGCTCTATCACTCCTGCTCCTCAGCTGGGCAGGGGAAAGAAAATATAATGAAAGGCTCAAGGGGAAAGACAAGGACCAGGAGAGAACAGTCACCAGTTACTGTCATGGGCAAAACAGATTTGAATTGGAGAATTTAGTTTAATTTATTCCCACTCAAATCAGAGTAGAATAATGAGAAATAAAAACAAATCTTAAAAATGCCTTTCCCCCACCCCTCCCTTCTTCTTGGGCTGAACTTTACTCCTGATCTCCTGTATCTCCTCCTCACTGGGGGACAAGGAATGGGGGTTGTGGTCATCACATGTTTTCTGTTTCCACTTCCTCATCAGGGAGAGGACTTCTCACACTCCTTCCCCTACTCCGGAACAGGAACCCTCCCACAGCAGACAGTCCGTCATTGATTTCTCCAGTGTTAGTCCTTCCCACAGGCTGCAGTTCTTCACAACTGCTCCTGTTTGGGACCCTCCCTTGGGGGCAGTCTTTCTGGAACAGGCTGCTCCAGTGTGGGTCCCCTGCAGGGTCACATGTCCTGCCAGCAAAGCTGATTCAGAGTGAGCTCCTCTTCCCATGGGGCCACAGGTTCTGCCAGAAGGCTGCTCCAGCCTGTGCTTCTCACAGGGCCACAGCCTCCTTTGGGCATTCACCTGCTCTGGCATGGAGTCCTCCAGGGGTTGCAGGTGATGAACATCTGCTCTCCTGCAGTCCTCCATGGGCTGCAGGACCACAGCTGTTTCACCATGGTCTTCTCCATGGACTGTGGGGGAATCTCAGCTCTGGCACCTGGAGCATCTCCTTCCCCTCCTTCTGCACCAGCCTGGGTGTCTGCAGAGTTGTTCTTTTCACGTTTTCTCACTCCTCTTACATAGCAACTTTCCCCACTTCTTAAATATGTCATCACACAGGTGGTACAATCATTGCTGGTCATCTTGGCCATGGCCAGTGGCGAATCTGACGTAGAGTTTATTAGCTCTTCTGCTACCAACACTTTGCCACACAAACTTAATATGGCTAATACGTCTTGAAGGCTAAGAACAGTGGCTTAGCACAGTGGTTCTATTTCATATTCAGCATAACGAACCTGGGTGTGTAATTTACAGCCTAAAATTCAATGGGATGTGAGTATCCTTCACTGTGTTCCAGGAAGTCTCACTGGTACTCAGACTTATGGTTCTGCTGCGTTTTACAGTAAAATGTAATAAAAAAGTAGGAAAAGTCAGTCCTGTACTCTCATAGCTACATTGGTCACACAGGTACTAGGTAGCCTAAAGAGGGGTGAATGCACAACAATTTAAATATTATTCTACCTATTGGTATTGGGGGTGTTGACAATTTTTCTTGTTTCTTGGATTTGGAAATTTGGCAGCCCATGTAATTAAAAGTTTACATCTTCAAATATAAAAGCAGAATGAGTCCAAAATCTGTTGTTTATTGGTTTCAAATGCAGATATGCTTTAGGCATGCATGCCTTGGTAAAACTAAATTCATAATGTTGTAGGTGTACTGATTTTGTCATAAAGGATGTTAATTGTTTTGGAAGGTCTCAGTGAAGTGGCACCATTTTTTATGGGATTGTGTCCTCTGAGTGTGAAAAATTGTAGTGACGTATATTACAGTATAGTGAGGGAGAGAGCATACTATCTAACGTGTGGACTCTTAGCCAAATGCCTAGAGGTACACTGATACATTTTCCTTTGACTCCTTTGCATTTATTACTTGCATAAGTATTTACTGTTACTGTGACCGAAAGACATTTCTTTTCCTATTTTTTTTTTCATTTTATTTCTTCATTCATTTCACTGAACAGCATAGTGTAACAACAGTCACATTTCTTTCTTTCCACTTTCTTTCCAAGAGCATCTATTTCAAAAGGCAAAAGTAAAACCAAGATATTGCAGGAACTGATGTGTATTGCATGGAAGGTAAGGGCAAAAAATGTTATGCAGTTGGTTTAAGCTGCATTCCTCCCCTAAAGCCCTTGTAGTTAGTCAGGGATAACCAAAGCATTAGGAATGTGTCCAACCTTGGCCCTACCCTGTGCCCTTATCCATAAGCAATTTTGTTGGAAATACAGTCTAAGATAGACGTTTTCAAAGTGACGTAGTTAAAATTACTGAGGTCTGTGTGTTTTAATGTGTTAGAGCAGAGAAGCAGTACAAAATGATTGACTTTAAATTTGGGCTGAGTAGTTTGGTCAGTGTTTACCGCACAGACAAAATAAGTCTTGGAATTTAATTATGGATTTTAGTGCAAAGAATTTATCTTCACCCTTTCCATGAAGACTTACTGTAATGGAAATAAGGAAAAACTTTGTCCTGGGGATATCACAAGATAAACAGAAACGGTTGGACTTCAAGACCGAAGGAATTAATTATCTCACCATAGTGTGGAACCTTGTTGTCCCTTCTTGCTTAATCTCAGCAGATTTTTAAAATTCAAACTTTCCCTATATTGTTTTTAGCTCTTTTTATTCCTTGTCATTTATTAGTTCAATTTACAGAGCACAGCAATGTTACTATTGTCAAAGAACTCTTGTTCCTTTGATTGCTGAAGTAAATTAGTTTGAGTTAAAGCTAGAGCATGACACCTAATCTCACTTAAAATCTTAGCTGAAATAAAGAGAAATTTTTCTTAAATCTTTAGATTAAAATATATATGTAGTGCGAAGTCTATTTAATCTACAGCTATCACATGGGAGATTTTGTGTTTAAAGACACCATAGAGTTTTAATGTGCTGTAATGTGTAAGAGGTACTCATTAACTAGCAGCTTGTTGGTCATTTATGAATATTTATATAATCAATGGAATTTAAGTTATATGTTATTAGAGTTAGTGTGCAGGCACTTGCTGTGCTTCTGTTATTGTCCTGATGAAAACATAATTATGTATTTTGAAGCAAATATCTAGAGTATAAGAGAAGATATTAAAATTTCAGGTTAAACCTAGTCAGTGATCTGAGCACTTACATTATTAGAAGAGAAATAACATAGAGTGCTTGACTTTAATCAAGCTCTTCAGGCTCATTTGCATTTTGTATGCGGAATTGCAGTATACTTTTGTGGTGGTTTGATGCTGGTTAGGCACCAAGCACCATGAAAAATTATTCACTTACTACCCTCTACTATAGCTTAGCAGAGGAAGGGAACTAAAACTTCATTTTCATGAGGTGAAATAAGGATTACTGAGGAAAAAGGAAAACTTCAAGGCAAAACAGGTCCAAACTTAAACAGTATAAGAAGATTTATTACTAACAGAGTTAAAAGTAAAAAGAATAATGAGAAACCAAAGCAAAGTTCCAGAACACCTTTCTCTTCAGTCCCTCCCCCTCTTTCTATTCACGGCGCAACGGAACAAACTTGGGGCTTGGTCAGTATTTCATTTCTTAAGAGTCTTTCTTTATGTTTAAAGAAAAGAGTTTCTAAGAGTTTCTTCTGCTGTGCCGTGGGATCCGTCCCACGGGAGATAGTTCTCTGCAAACTTCCTTAGCATGGTTGCAAACTTCATGAACAACAGCCCCGCCCGAATCTGCTGCAGAAACAAATCTCTCCCACGGGTCTCACAGTCTTCCCACAACTGCCAGCGTGGGTCATAATTGTTCATGGGGTTTAGTCTTTTAAGGATGAGCTTTTCCAGCCTGGAAGCAAGGGCTTCCTTCTTCAATCTCTAAAAACCTCTCAGCATCTTCTCACTCTGGTGTGACCACTCTTTTTCACGGGCTGCGCGTGGATCTCTGCATACCACTGCTCATGCTTCCTCCTTCCTCAAATATGTAATCACAGAGGCGTTTCCAGCTTGTTCAGTTGGCCTAGTAACCTGTCCATCTACTATTGGCTCTGTGCTGTTCACAGAAGTTTCGAGCAGCCGGGTTTTTTTTTTCCTCTGCCCCTACAAACAAAGTTTTTCTAAATTGCTAAACCACCACAACTTTTCTCAACAGTATTCTTCAAGTATTAGAGAACAAACTTCATGTCACTGTAACTGTTGTTTCTACTTAACTAGATCTTTCTTCTAGGGTAGGTACAGAAGAGTTTTCTGTATTTCAGATCTAAAGGTAATAGTGATTTTGAGAAGGACAGTAGAATAATGCATAGTCACTGACTATGCAACTGTCTAGCTGCTTTATTCCCCTAAACATGGAGTTAAAGGGCTGCTGGTGATTCATGTAAGCTGTGGGCTAATTAGAATCATGAAATGGTTTGGGTTGGAAGGGACCTTTAAAGACCATGGAGTCTAACCCCCTATGACAGGCAGTGACACTTTCCACTAGACCAGAATGCTCAGAGCCCCATCCAACCTGGCCTTGTACTGTTCAAGGGATGGGGCATCTACAGCTTCTCTGGGCAACCTGTGCCTGTGCCTCACCACTCTTGTAACAAATGGTCTTCCTCATATCTAATCTAAACCTACCCTCTTTCAGTTTGAAGCCATTCCCCATCGTCCTATCACTACAGGGCTTGGTAAATGTCTTTCTCTGCTCTTCTTCTGTGCTCCCTCTTACATTCTTAAAGGCCACATTAAGGTCTCCCTGGAGCCTTCTCTTCCCAGGCTTAATAACCCCANGAGTCTAACCCCCTATGACAGGCAGTGACACTTTCCACTAGACCAGAATGCTCAGAGCCCCATCCAACCTGGCCTTGTACTGTTCAAGGGATGGGGCATCTACAGCTTCTCTGGGCAACCTGTGCCTGTGCCTCACCACTCTTGTAACAAATGGTCTTCCTCATATCTAATCTAAACCTACCCTCTTTCAGTTTGAAGCCATTCCCCATCGTCCTATCACTACAGGGCTTGGTAAATGTCTTTCTCTGCTCTTCTTCTGTGCTCCCTCTTACATTCTTAAAGGCCACATTAAGGTCTCCCTGGAGCCTTCTCTTCCCAGGCTTAATAACCCCAACTCTTCCTTCATGGGGGGACCAGTTAGAGCTTTTTATTCCAACAATCAGATCCTAACTAACAGATGACTTTCTTGTACTGAGAAGTCCAGAGATGGATTCAGTACTCCACACAGGGTCTTGTGACCACATAGTAGAGGAGCAGATTCACCTCTCTCAACCTGCTGGCCACATTTCCCTTTTTGTGAAGCCCAGGATAAGGTTTGCTTTGCAGGCTGCAAGAGCACATTGCTGACTCATATCTAACTTTTCATCTGCCAGTGTCCCTGAGTCCATCTCTGCAAGGCTACTGTTAATCAGTTCATTCCCCAGTTTGCATTAAAACTGGTGATTACTCTGACCCAGGTACTGGAAATTGCATTTGGCCTTGATTAACTTCTTAAGGGTCATATGGTTTCTCTTTTCAGTCCTGCCCAGGTCCATCTAATATCATCCCTCTGCTCAAAGTTATGAAGAGTGCCAGCTCAGCTTTGGGTCATCTGCATGCTTGCTGAGGCTGCAGCTCAGTCCCACTGTCCACGTCTCTGATGAAGATTTTAAAAAGCACTGGTGTCAGTATGGACCCTTGAGGAGCACCACTCATTACCAGTTTCCATTTGGACACTGAACCATTTACTGCAACTTGTCAGATGTGGCCATTCAGACAGTTCCTTATGCATCTAATAATCCACCCATCAAATTCATAGCTCTCTAATTTAGCAGCTAGGATGTTGTGTGGGACAATGTCAGAGGCCTTTCAGAAGTCCAGATGGATGATAGCTTCTATTCCATTGTCCACTGATGCAGTCAATCCATTGTAGAGTGGAGTCACTTAGTCAGACATCATTTGCCAGTGGTGAGGCCATGTAGACTTTCTCTAGTCACCTCCTTGTCTTCCAGATGTTTCAACTATCTTCCAGGAGGATCTGTTCCATGATTTTATTGGTCCCTGAGGGAAGGCTGACTTGTCAGTAGTTTTCAGTGTTCTCTTTTTACCATTTTAAAAATTGATGCAATATTCCCTTTTCTCCAAACGTTTGGGGCTTTGTCTGACTGCTGTGACTTTTCATAGGTATCTGTGAAGACATTCATCAAGCAGAGGAGTAGATTTGCATGCTGTTATTCTTAAAAGTTGCTGGGCAAGGCTTTTTCTGACAGTTTCACAAAGAGAGCTGTGTTTCAAAACACAGGAAGAGAATATATTCAAGGTGTTCATGCTCTCTGTTTAAGGAAATCTCAGACATTCCTTGAGAACAGACTTTCCTTTCATGAGCAGATATTGTATTGTTAGATTCTTTAAATACTTTTTTTCTGGTTCTGCTTCTTCTTCTCCAAGAAGCAACAGACACATAAATGTACATTCATTCTGTGTGTGATCTTTGCCCCACTGTGTGCTGTAAGCAGGCTGTACTTTTATATTTTAATGCTGCTTTTAAATGGTCATGATATGTAACACATGGAGGGAATTTAATGCCTTTGAGGACATAATCTTTATTCTGCAGTGTCATACCTGCCAGAAGTGAATCAGCCTCAAGCTGAGTGTTCAGCAACTAATTATATTCAAGAAAATATTTCCGTAAGTTTTGTGGGATAGGTTGTTATTTTGTTAACAACACTGATATGCTTTAAAATGTTCTTATTTGCTGTGCACTACATTTTATTGTGCATTGTTCTCTGACATGATCATTCAGTAGTGCTGTAATTAAATAAAAGGCTTAAGATTCGAAAGACTGCTCCTATTGTGGAGGCTTTCGGGTGGTTTGGGGATTTGTGCAGTCTTACATAAATACAATGAACTGAATTTGATTTATTTTGCTTTTTCTAGAATCAGTTAAAATTTTTGTTGGTATATTTGTCCAGATTAAAATGTAATATTCTGCTACTAAAAGTAAATAAATATTTGTGATGGACAAATTAAAAGCACAGATAACTACTGGCCATTTTTTTGTGATCTAATAGTCTGAATTATTCACTAGTGGACTAGAATAATTCCCTTGAATTAACTAATCAGACATTAGCATTAAGTGATGATCCAACTTAATTTAAGAAATATTCCCCTAATTATTGTTAGAACAAGATTTTCAAATCCTAAAGAAATTATCTGCTTTCTTCTGCCTACTATTGCCTACTAGAGATGCATGACCTCACTTTATTCTGTAGTTTCAAAATAAAATCTGAGTATGTTATAGCAAAATTCACTTGACTGGTAGAATGCCATTGCTTCCAGACAGTGCAAACCTGGGTTAAACTGTAGAAAATATGAAGATGTTTCCCAAAGGCTTCGTGAATTTTGTGTCATTTTTCTGTTTATTGCATAACTTCATTATTGTGTATAATTGGTTGTTGTTTCTTCAATAATGATGACAAAAATGTACAGTGCCTGTTTGTCCATTTTTCTTTTTTATTTATTTTATTTATTACCTTTGCACAGACTGACAGATCTAAAAGTCACTTCAGAAGAGAAATAATATGTTTTGCAACTGAAAAAGTTCAAAACCAAAACACACTTAATGATGTGGCAAACCTGCAGCTGTTGGATCCGGGATTAAAAAGATGCTTTTCTCCATTCCAGGATTAAAAAGATGCTTTTCTCCATCCTCATATTGTGTCATGAAGTAGCACCATTAAATGAGACAAGTTCTGTTCAAAATCAAGGATAGAAAATGAAAAATTTTCAAGTGGTGAGGGGGAATATTCTGAACATCCTGTCTGTTAATTCACTGTTGTCTTAATGCTTTTCTGAAGAATTAAAATTATAAACAGAGTTGTATGTGAAGGCACTGAAAATTCCTGGCTCAACTGCTGACTGAATAAAGGGAAGGGAAAGGCAGCTTTGAGAGTCTGGCTCGGGTCTGGAGGTTTTTTTTGTGTTGTTGTTTATCTGGGGTTTTTTGTTTGGTTTTGGGTTTTTGGGGGGATTTTGGTTGATGGTTTGATTTTTTTAAATGAAGATTTTATAATACTTTTCCTCTACTGCTACGTGATCCCTTAACTGAGCTTATATTTTATTTTTGATTCTCTCATAGTAACAGTTAAATAGGATTTTTATCTGTTGTCCTCAGAAATTGTTCTTCCTCTTGAGACAGTCCTCCTTCCAGGGTAATCAGAGTAATGACAAGGAGTTTTGTGTATATAGCGATTTCATACATCTAGCAATTAATTGAATGTCCTGTTTGGCCTAAACATTCTGTATATGGGAACGGTGGAGCTATTTGTAACTTAAATGTCATTCTAAACTGCTCCTCCAATGCTTAATGCTTCACATTTTAGACAGGAGGGTGACTGTGGTAGCTGATGAGAATCTAACTGGCAATGCTCATGTTTCATATATTCTGAAAGCACAAAATAATTTATTTTGGAAATGATGTGATCTAGACTCCCATTTGTACTAGGACCAACTTTGAAAGCTGAATTGAACTCATGGCCATGGAGTTTTTGCTCATTTCGCAGGACATACACTTTTTTACTAGCAGCTAAGAATAATTCTGCAGCCAGAGTATTTTAAATTTCATTTTGTGTTTTAAAACAACAGGATACCACCTTTCATACAGAACATTGACTTTCTATTGGAGTCATAGCAAGAAACTTGTGGGATTCTGCTTTTACAGCTCAAATGTTCCCAAACAGATTTATGCTGCTAATTTGCCTATATCGTGAATAGAGCTAGAGACGTCTAGTGGTTAAAATGAAAAAAAACCACAGCAAACAGGTACTTAATTATACAGAGCTGAAATTTGCATTAGCTGTTATCAAAATAGCACTGCAAGGAGCATGTGCAAAATGTCATAATATCAAAATTAACACTGATGAGTAATTAGAAATTTCAATTTTGTTTTGAATTAATGATTTAGTCTATATACTTACTTATTTTGAGAATATTGAAAAGTTGCAAATTTTTTTAAACTCACCTTTCGAAGTAACTGGAATTGCAAACAGGCATCACCTCAGATCTCAAATGCACATGTTAATTTTTTCACTTTTTAGTGGTACAATACAAATTGCATCACAGAATCAAAAAAATCATGTAATTTACAAAATGTGTCAGCTACTCCTTTTGTGTAGCAGGTCAGTGTAACCTGCTTTTGCTGTAGCAGTGCTCATGTTCATGGTCCCCTCATGGCCACTTCAAGGCACACTTCAAGACCAAGGGTCCCTTTCCACATATCTCCATTTTCTCCTCATGTCTGAGAGAATATCTGTACAGATATATTCCATAATCTGTCTCAAAAATAATGAAGTTTATGTCCTGAAGTACTTGAGAGTTTTGCTTTATCCAGTCATTACCAGTCATAATGCTGCAAGGAAAACCTGTCCTCCCACTCATTTGAAAAGAGATCAGCTCCTCTTTGGATGGATACCTTATATGTCAACTCTTCAGAGTAATGACTAATGTGATTCCTGTAGTATATATAATCTGTAATATGTATTGCTGTGGGTCCTAAGTACTCAGAAATTATTTCAATGAGTTTGACTCATTGAAAAATGAGTGGGGGTTTATGCCTTCAAAGTCTTTGAGTATGTAAGATAGTTGCAAACAAATGTATATACTCTCACCTGGACTGTGCCTGCACAGGAGGTAACAAGCACAAATTGTTTAAGGAGAAATTCTGTCTGGGTATTAGTAAAATATCTTTGCCTTTAAAGTGATTAGGCACTGCAATAGGTTGTTGTCACTTCAAACCACTCTCTACATGGTGGGAATGGAATGAAATCCATCTTCGTTCATAAGTCAATTCTAATTATTAAAAATGTTCGGGTAATTTCTTCCTTTTTTGTGTGCCTTTGGCAATACCGCTTCATTTCTAAAGTATCTTACCACATAAAGGGCTGCTTTGTGAGGTTGGTGATAGATCTTTATCCAAGCTTTGCAAGAAAATATGAATGACAGCCTTCAGGTGCCAGCATGTAAGTTTGTGATTCTGGTTAACTTTAACTGTCATCCAGAAATTGGTTCTGTTTTACACCAGAAAATAAAAACCCCAAGGAACACTGGACTTCCTGTGGAGAGCTGAGATAACTCTGCTATTGATGCAGGGAAACAGAGTATAGTTCTTCGTTTTGATAGGATGAAAACTGATCAATTAAATACTACCATTCTTATTGTTCTTTTCTCACTTTTTGGTCCAAAATAAACTTACCCTTAAACTCCTTGCCAGTCTCTTTTGGAAAAAAAAAACCCAAACAAACAAACCCAGCAAAATCAGGGCCCCCTTTGATAATTTAGATGTACTGTCAGCTTGTTTACTTGTATGTACTACTTGGACAAGCTAAATGAAGTATAAGGGTATATACGATTTCTCTTTTGCAACCTGTGCTCATTTTATCACAACTTTCCACTGTGAGACTTCCAATAACAGGAAGTATTTTAGAGATGAGCAGCAGTTTTGTGCTTACATTAATTTCTTGACCATAACTTCAATCAGCTCTGTTCAGTAACAGTCCTTCATTAGCAATCTTATTGTATTGCTGAAGATTCTTGTAACTTCATCACTATCAACAGTGTTTTGTCCTTTTTTTAGGAACTGGTGGCTGATAGATCATTGCTTCCCAGCTCAAAAGCAGGTCTGATATGAAGACTGCTGACAGGACCAGGTGCTGAAGCTAGATCTAATAATAGATTTGCTTTTACAACAACACAGAGAAGCCACCAGGAATTAAAAATACTGCTTGGTAGCCCTTCATTGGCAGGCACATTTCTTTATGGGATTTCGTTTGATTTTAGATGGGCAGCAATACATAAAACTTGTTGGTTTGGTTGGGTATGGTTGGAGTTTTTGGTGTGGTTTGGGGTTTTTTTGATAGACCAAAAAGGACATGGGTTTAGCTGCAACTTGATGGTGGCTATGGCAACAGAGTGGTCTGCACATTTTAAATGATCTGTTGTTGTCTGCTGTGTTTTCTAGCTGAACAGTTTAGTTCTAATCCAATTATAAACTGGACGTGGGAGCTGCCAGGCACTTATAAACAGGATTTCTTCTGATGTTCACTTTGGTAACCAAAGCTTTATCTGTTTCCTTGAACATCAGTTGCACCAATGCCATACAAACTTAAAGATATTTACTAGCTTTTAATGATGAATTTATCAATGTTCCCTCTTTAATGAATTCTCCTAGGTTATTGTATTTCCTCTGTTTCTTGGAAAGCTTCCCTGTGCCTAGAAGAGTGCAACAGTTTTTGTCTTGCAACTGTAATGAATAGTTGCTCATAACCAGTGAGAAGTCAAAAGATTTAGTACTTCTCTCAGTCTTCTAGAAGTCTTTGTTTGTATTCCTTTTGGCACAGTGTATCAATATATTAGATTGAGTAGACAACCCTTTGCTTCATTGGTGAACTAGGTGTATTTCCTTCACGTAGCTTGTCCATAACTGATGATATAGCCTTTCATAAAGCCGTTGAGTTTACAGATCCTTCTTGTTTTCAGCGTTTCCTGAACACTGAAAAAAATCCTGATTTGTTTCAGCACAAAAAACATTTATTTTAGTTGCAGCTTTTGCTGGTTTAATTTTACTTACCTTTCTGAGTGGTGTTTTCTGAAGTTTGAGGACTTTAGTTTCTTCCTGATACTTCAAGGATTTCTACAGGGAAGCTGAAGATGAAAATACAGGAAGAAAATTCAGGCTTTAGGGAAACTGCTGCAATCCATTGGTTTATTTCTTGTTTTGTTTCTGCTTCTAGCTATTACATTGGGGTTTACCTTTAGCAGAATCTATAGTCAGAAAGTGTTCTCATATCAATGCTACTATAGTCTACTCCAACTGCTTCTTCACCATGTCATTAAAATGCGCTTTTAACAATTGGGTTAAAGTTACATTTTTCTATGGTGAGCTGTAATTATCACTGACTAAGATTTAAGTGATTTACAATGCCTGAAAGAAAAAAAGAAATGTTCTACTTCAGAAAGGTGTGTTTATAACTTCAATTTTTGTGCAGATGGTACAACAGATGTCTCCTGCCAATAGCTTCTAAACTTGTAATTCTGCTTTGAAGTTTTCTGCATATGTAGATAAATATGGAAGCACTTTTGGGGTTTTTTTATTGGCACAACTTGAATTGGGGAAAGACACTGATCTATACCGGCAAAGTGAAAGTTGCTTTATTTTTATAAATTATTTTTGTTGCTACTTTACATCTTACTGACTAACTTAGCAGAAATAGAGACAGCTTGCCTAAAACATCAGTGGAAGGTTAAATACCATGGCAAAATATTCCAGGAACACTTTAAAAACAATCTGTCAAAGCTTTATTCAGAGACTGGTAAAGCAGACTGTTTTCCATTCACTGAACAGGTTTCCCACAATGTGATTTTTCCATCTGATGTGATGATAAGAGTTCAGAGTGGAGTTCAAAATTCCAAATATGTTTCAATTTGTTCACTTTCATAAATGACTAATTCTGCTAAATATAGTTCAATTCTGCACATCTTGTAGGTTGGATAAAACTTACTAAGTAGAGCAGGATGGTTCCCTGTAGGTGTTATGGTACCTGTGTTGGCAGGTAGGACTTCCCACATGTATTCTCTGTGCTGGAGGAGGTGGCACCCGTCAGCAGTGCAGTAGAGATCCATCTGCTGTCTGTACCCTGGCCCTCCTGGCCCAGTGTGACCCTGCCACCACAGGGATAGCACATCTCCAAACCATATGCACAAATACATTCACTTTAAAAATGCTTCATTTAGTTAAAATCACAACTGTTCAGTTTGTCAAAACAAAGGTTTTGTCAAAACAGAGGTTGTGCCATTGAACTTGAAGATGGCTTAGACACTTAAAGATGTGTCTGTATTTATAGATTTGTGTAAGTTCAGAACTAACCCTTTTTTTTGCTAATCCATTTTCCTTTTTGTTATTTTGTTAGTGATCTTTGTAGCCAGAGTGTGACTCTTTACTCCAGAGCTTACTCTTCATATGTAGAACTAACTCAACAAGTAGGTGTACAGAAAAATGTGCAGGAAGTCTCAGACTCCTGTGAGAGCATCGCTGGCTGGGTGCAGGGGTGCTTCTTTGATGTTTTAAGAGAAAACATTGATGGGAATCGTGAGAGATGACAGTATAAAGAACACAGTAGTGAAGGAATTTGTGGTGAATGGCCATGAAACTGGAGGCTAGCATGTAGCAAATGGCAACAGAGAGAGTGGTTATAGCTGATGGTTAAAAAACCCCAAACAAACAAAAGAAAAAATGATATTTCAAACATTAAGAAGCCAACAAGCCAATCACTATATAAAATCTGTTTTCTTCCTTTGCTGAGGCTTTGGTAAATTGTCAGATGTTACTTGTAAGGTCTTCTTAAACCAGAAGTGTAAGACCTATGGAAATTTTCCTTACTACCAGATCACCTTTGATTTGACTACACAATAAACTAGAGCTGTGCAAAGAGATGACAACAATTTTATTTATTTTGCGTTCAAGTAAGGAACTCCAAATTATGCAATGGTCATTGAAGGATTTTTCTCTTTCATCTTAGATGATATTTGTAGCATTTGTATCACTCTTTATCATTATGTAAAGATAAAGAAAAATATTTTCAAAAACTAGAGATGAAAATATTTTTCTGATTTCCCTCTTCTTCTTTTTTCTTCTTTTTTTTTCTTTATTTTTGTTTGTATGTTTATATTGTTTTGGTGTGTTTTATTTTGTTGGGGGGATTTTTGCTTGTTGTTGCTGGGTTTGGTTTTTCTTCTTTTCCCTGTGTTTTCTCCAACATAATGCTTTGGAAACGTTGCCGATATATTAAGTTTCAAAAACTAAGTCAGCTCATTAAAAAAAAAAAAATTTCTTTGTAACTATGGAAATGTGGAAATGGGTATGTGTTTCAGATGGCACAAGTTTGGATATGAAGCTGTATACAACTATGACTACAATATCTAAGAAGTGCATTGGTCTATTGGTATTAAATATTGAAATGTTGCATGCAAGCATTCATGCACTTAGATTCGTGCACCTAGCTTGCTAGCTGGCAAACTAATTTGTGTTTCTCCTTGAAATTGAGATTTGAGGTTATGTAGACAAAAGCTCTGATGTTATGCTAAAGAAAAAAAAAATACAATTTAGGAGTCTCACCTTGTCAGAAAAGACCTTCTTTTTTTCTTTGCATTTTCTCTTGCAAAGAATGAATTCTGACCTGCATTGACATTACATTATGTACTGAAGGAATACATTTCTTCACATTTTTCCATGAGAAATTATTGAAGTAAATTGAGTATATTCATAGGCTATGGTGATGTGTGTATTACTTGTCTCTACAGAGAAAATTGGTTCTGAAAAAATGTGTATCTGTCTCTATATGGTAATAGAGACATTTTCATTCTGTATACAGGTAATAATGCCTAGACTATTATACCTTCTTGATAGCATCATTAACTAAGAGGGTTTAATACTGGAGATGCTACCCAAATGCAAAGCTGCTCTATGAGATCTATCTATCTATCTGGATATAGACATATGTGAAAAACATAGATCCTAGGTGGGTTTGGGATTCTGCCACCTAGGCACATAATTTGTTCTTAATATTTTAAAGTGCATGATGATCTTCACCTTGCTGCCTGGTTACATTCTAAGTGAGGGTATTAGTAAAAAAGGCTTTTTCTTGAATACTTACCATCTGACTGTTAAGTCTTCTGAAAACTCTATATACTTGCAAATTAGTTTCAAGACAAAACAACTCACAGTGCATTATTTTGTTTATCGGTGTTCTGCCACTCACCTACCATGTTACTGTGGCTGAGTTTTCCTGGTAGAAACTCAGGCAGGATGATTGACTAAGAGACAAAACAAAGAGAGATTTGATTTTCAGATCTCTGACAACCTTGCTAAATCTAGGCCATAAGAGAAAGGTTGAGACATTTTAAAAAAATACATAAATAAGAAGGTGGGAAAGAAGGAAAGAAAATCAGGAGCACTTTCTGGAGGAGGTGTTTGGTACATACTCATCTCTTCACTGCTGGATTAGGGAGCCCACAACTAGTCAATAAATTTAACCTTTAATCTTATGATGTCAATGAGCCCAGTATTTGTATTTTTCATCATAGAGTAAACTTGCAGGAAGTTATATTCAAAGTTAAATTCCTGTGCTCTTGAGAGAGGGTCTGTCAGGATCAGCAGGAGACCTCCTTTGTGAAGCTGTGTAAATTATTCTTTCCCTCCTGTACTCAGCAGATGTGATATAGTAGCAATCTCCAGGGGCAGCTCCTTGAAAGGCTCCTCCAGAAGTTTTTTCCTCCCCCAAAATGGCCTAAAATGTTTCTACTTTTAAGACAAAACTTTTGTCATACTGTTTCAGTATTTCTGTGATATACTACTGTAGCGGGTTGAGTTTGGAACTGGGCAGACACACCAATTTAGTGTAGTGGGTTGGTTCGCATTTCTTACCTTCTGTGAGGTAAGAATTAGGAGGAATGCAAAGCAGGCTCCAAACTTAAAGAATATAAAGAAGTTTATTAACAGAACTAAAAGAAAAAGGATTAATAAGAGTCAAAATACACCTTCAGAACACTTCTCTTCCCCCCATCCTCCTCCCTCTTCCCAGTTACAACATAAAGGCACAAACTTGGGATTATTTCAGTCAGTTTACCACCTATATAATAGTCTTTCATCAGTTCACTTAGGGAGAGGAGTCTCTTTTGCCCATGCTATGGGGCTTTTCCACAAGAAGGAGTCTTCTTGTGGCTTCCACATCACAGCACAACAGCCGCCCGGGGTGGTTTTCTGCTGGCATGTGAAAAGTCCCTTCCCTCG
>VZRQ01001567.1:27135-39863 GCA_013397975.1 Machaerirhynchus nigripectus
ATTTTAAGGAGCACCTAATATTTATTTATGGAAAATTATACAGCTATGACAGTTTAATGTACAGAAATATATATAGGACTAGTGCTATAGTATTAGTCATATCATAGTGCTAGATTATTCATACTAAATTTTCTCAGTATTTTAATTTCCAAATTCACAACTGCAGGAATGAAATTAAGCTTTTCTGTCTGGGAAAGACATTTAAAGTACTTCGACTCACAAAATGGAGTTCAGGAATGGAGCTAGTCTGAATAACTTTGGAAATATGTTGCTAGTTGCAATGAATAGGGACATCTTCAACTAGACCAGGTTGCCCAAACCCCCATCCAAACTGGTCTCAACACTCCAGGGATGGGGACACATCCCGACTCTCTGTGGGTGTGCCAGTGCTCCATCACTCTCACAGTAAAGAATTTCTTCCTAGTATCTAATAGAAATCTACCCTGCTTAAGCTTAAAACCACTCTCCCCTTGTCCCATCTCCCCATGCCCTTTAGAAAGTTCCTCTCCAGCTCTCTTGTACTCTTCTCTCCCTTTAGGGAACTGAGAGGTGCTCTAAGGTCTCCCAGAGCCTTTTCTTCTCCAGGCTGGACAACCCCAGCCCTCTCAGCCTTTGTCTTGGTAGGACAGTAGCTCCAGCCCTGTGAGCACCTTTGTTACCCTACTCTGGACTCACTCAAGCAGGTCCACATCCTTCCTATGTTGGGGTCCCCCAAACTGGATGCAGCACTCCAGTGGGGTCTCACAAGGGCAGAGTAGGGGGGCAGAGTAATTTCCCTCACCCTGCTGGCCACAATGCTCCTGCTGCAGCCCAGGATATGGTTGGCTTTTTGGCCTGTGAGTATGTGTTTTTGAAACATGTCAAGCTTTTTGGCCATCAAAACCACCAAAGTCCTTCTCCTTAGGACCACTTTCAATCCGTTCTTCTGCCTCGCCTATACTTATACTTGCAGGACATTGCACTTGGTCTTACTAAACTTCATGAGGTTCACACAGACCCACCCCTCAAGCCTGTCCAGGTCCCTCTGAATGGCATCCCTTCTCTCCTTCCCTGTGGTGTGGATCACACTTCAGAGCTTGGTGTTGTCAGCAAACTTGTTGAGTGTGCGCTTAATACTGTGCATGCTGCCGACAGGGATATTAAACAACACCAGCCCCGGTGCCATGCCCTGAGGAACACTGCTCATCACTACTCTCCATCTGGATTACTGAGCCACTGCACTGGCTGCAACTCTCTAGCTGCAACCACCCAGGCCATTCCTTATCCACTGGGTGGTCTATCCATAAACCCATGCCTCTCCATTTTAGAGATAAGGGTGTCGTGCAGGACAGTGTCAAATGCCGTGCACAAGGCACCAAGAGAAGTTGCTCTTCTTATGTCTTCTCTGTATTTCTTTAAATGAATACTACTTAGGCTTGAACATTTCTTTAAGTAATAAGAGTAATAGTTTAATATAAAGAACAACTACCTCTGCTGTCTTTACTTTCAAGAAAGTTGACACAGCTGATGTTCAGATAACTAGCTTACTTATATATAGTTTGGTCTTCTATTAAGAAATGTTGCTCTGACAGATTGGAACATCTGCCATGATCAAAGACTGGCCCACAGAAGTGCTTTTAGATGATGGAAGGGGTCTAGCATCAAGTTCCTCTGGCAACCTTTTACACTTTTATCCTCTTTAATACAGCTAATACTTATTTACCTGTGAAATCATGTTGTGGGGTGCACTTCCAGTTAGATACACAGAGTCTCAAGTCCTGTAAATAAGCATTTGTATTAAAGGTGAGCCTCTTACAAAAGGACCACGTTTTTATGGGACTGTTTTTCTACAATGGTGATTCATTAATTTGAATAATACAGGTTCAAAGCCCCTAAAATATTAGCTATATAGAACTGTGGGTGTGTAAGCTAGATAAAGCTTAGCTAAACAAACCCCTCTTTATTATAATAGAACTGTGGCTTGATAGCAGGTAGTTAGGATGGCCAAACTGTAGGATGTACTGTGTTTTTGCTAAAAATTATATTCCCTATTGTATTTTTCATCCTCCTCACCTCTGGCACTCGTTTGTTCTTATGTTGCTCTTCTTCCCTATGTGTTTGGGGTGTGTTTTTGTTGGGTTGTTGGGCTTTCATTCCTGGATTTATTATATATGCAGTTTGTTCTGTATTAAATCCAAAGCAAAAAATTCTGTGCATGTATATGAATATTAGTTTTTCAGAGTGAACATCAGTGACTGGTTATCTGTTATTCTTCAGATCTCTTACTATTTTTCAACAAGATTATGTTCTTACTCCTATGCTTTTAAAAAACTTAAAGGCGGAAACTACATGACTCCTCCAGGACTTGCTTCATAAATTTTCTGCTGTTCCTTCCATCTCCCATATTCCAAAATGAAAGTCACTGCACCTGCAGAACTGGTCTGTATTTACAGCACTGGGTCTTTGGGGACTGCTGACAGTGATGCCACATTTCTGGCAAGAAAGCATAGACTTCCTCATTACAATTCCTTAATTTGCACATCATTACAGCTGTGTAATGTGTTGAACTGACACTGTAATTCTTACAGATAATGAACCAGACGTTCAGTTCAGAGACATATAGTGGTTAATGCAACATGTACATAATTTGTACAAAATGTGAAGTCTATAAGCAAACAGAGAATGTAGCACTTTCTTCTTCAGTTAATATTTACATTTTAAAATTCTGTTCAGAGTACTTTGGTACTTCACTAAGAGGTTTTTCAAAATGTAAGCGCTTATTCATTGTTTCTCTAGGATCAGTATCTGTCAGGTTTCTTTTGTGCTGCTGTACAATATAATCGGTATTGGTATTTTTTTACTTAAAGTAAGTAGGATCTAAGCCTTGTCTCATAATGGAACTTTTGTAAAGGTTTTTGATTCCTTCTTTCCCTCTTTCACAACTGATTAACTTTCACTGAGCATGATACTCTCGGGATCTGCAATACTTGCATGGCATCAACTCAGCCTCTTCTCTCTTCTAAGGCTTTTATTAGAAACCAGAATAAAAGTTATGCAATGGAAGAAATAATATGAAAGAAACAATATAAAAACGCAAGAAATATGATCCTGTAGCAATATAATTTATACAATATACCAATCCTTAAGAGTATTTTTAAAATTAGTATTCTAGGATTTTAGATTTAGGATTTTAGGATTCTAAAGCCTACATAACTTGCATTCTACAAAGGAAGCTTTTGGGTGAGAACCCAGGGGAACCAAATATGAACCAAATAAGTTACCTTTAACTGGCTTATATAACACTTAGCTTTACAAGAAATTCTAATTGAAATAAAAAAGGGGTATTAAGTTTTAAAATTATTTTTGCTTTATTTTGCAAGTAATAGGTACTGGATGACATGCAATGCCATGTTTTTTATTGAAAGATAAATAACATACAACAGAATTAACGGCGTGTATCTTAAGTCGTAAGGTGGAATAACCTGTACTTGAGTGAAAATTAAAGGTAAGTATTATTTAAACATCCTTTTTTTACTTGCATTTTCGAAACTTGTTCATCCGGTTTGATGTCTTACCACTAGATGTCATTGCAGCTGAACCCTCCCGCTGGTTTTATACTAATTCTGTGCTGCCTTCAGCCACTGGATGGCATCTTACCATTGATTTCAGGTGCCAGGATTTTAAAGAGCTGATTCACACAAAGCAGACTATTTTAATATTTCATTTAATGCCACGGTGTCTCTAAAAGCCTGTGTTCTGTTTGCAGACAAAAACAAATAAGGGTGTTTGAATTTGAGATTTTTAATGAGGTCAGGAAAGACAAAGCTCAGAAAAGAACGGGGAAGATGGACATTTAAGTAGCTATAGAGTAGTCTTGCTTGAGGGGAGCTTTCTTCTGTTTTTGTATTGCAGTTTCTGTGAGGGTTAGGAAAGTTGTGTCTGAAGAATTCTCTGGGCCCATCAGAGAAATGTTATGTTTATTGAAAAGAGCGTGCTGGGTACTGTGCTTACTGTAGTGTGAAAAGCATCTGTGTACTTGCCTATTTGTCATCACCTAGAACAGTAAGTTTAATAAAACCTCTTTTAGTACTAGGACAGATAAGAAGGCAAAGACTCTTTTACAATTGTAACCTTTCAGCAACAGAAGCATTTGAAAAAACATTTAGGGTTTGGTTTTGTTGGGAGGGTCTAAGGTTTTTCAAGGGTGGGTGCCTTCACATTTATTTCCTTTGCTTCTTCTCACTGTCCTCACTTGCCTGATTTCCTGTGAGCTCACCTGGTACTAACAAGCAGACCAGGGAGTAAGACCCCAAAGCCTCCCTGCTGCAGCACTGTCTGGCCGAAGTGATAAGATCTCCTGCCCCCAGCTCTGGGTGTTCCACCCTTGCTCTAGCTGTGTGTGCAGGTGAGCTGATTTTGCCTAATGACAGTCACTTGCAAGTTGAGAGATGGTTGGAATCCTTCATGTACAAAAGTGAAATCCATCTGTGCTGATGATGGAGAGAGAGGTTATGCCAACTCCTTCCTCCCTTGAGAAGCAGCAAGGAGTTCTTTTTCCTTGCCTTGGCTTCCCTGTTAACCTGTGCTGCTCACTTGTTATGTTTGACTGTAGATTAACCCTATGCCTAACCAGGTGAAATTCTGCCACACTGCACATGAGATCTTTCTTGGGCATATTGCTGTACAGCAGCAGCTTTGCAAGTATGTCTCTGCTTCCGTAAAATTGGAGGCAGGGGGACACTGGGGCTCCTCTTGTGTACCTGTGAGCACAAGCCATTTACACTGACAGGCTCTGACTCCTAGCAAAGGTGAAGAAGAGGGGTGTGCACTGCTTTTATCTCAAAGCTCAGCTCTGCTTATGGAGTTATTTTTGTAATACTCTCATGTTAAAGAATCATTTTATTCATTGTTTAATATTACATCAGAGCAACTTTAAAGCCCATTGAGACAGGGGAAGATGATGCTTAGGTCTTCACACAGATTTTAACAAGCCCCATGGGCTGCAGTGCTAAATTCAGCCTGGCTTTTTTAAATTCAAATTCACAGAATCTATTAGTTATACATCTGTATTTCCTTCATTTACCTGCAGGGAAATATAAAAACCCCTTCCTCCAAAGACAGAAATTCAGTTTATCACTTGCCTTCACATATGCATTGCTTTAAGTGTACTTTTAAAATGTCTGTAAGATAGTAAGCAATTTAATTTCCAGTGTGAAACTAATATTCTTAAAAAGTTCATGTTGATAGCTGCTCAAGGTAGGTGTTCTAAATAAATAAGGGTGTAAAAAATGTCATATGCAGCTTGCTTTTGGGGACTTTTCTTACACAAAAAAACCCTAATTATTGAAGCAGAAATAAAACTTACAGGCTGCTGTAAATTGGCATAGGTCTGTAATCTGTTGGCTTCTTTACACTTGAACAAGCTCAAAACACTTGATGTTTTTTTAGCCCACACTGTTGTGTCAAGTGTCTTCAGGTCCACCTGTATGTAAAGTACATTCAGCCAACCAGGGGTTTAGAATACAAAAGTAATTGGACAAAAAACTACTATGGCTTTCTGGTCTGGAATTGTAATGTACTCTGGCAGTTGAGTGTAAGACCTTGGTGACTGATCACCTGCCTTTAAAAAACAGAACAAGGGAACTCCTTTCAGCCACTAAATAAAATACGTTTTAACCCACATGCACACCCCAGTTTCAGGAAACCAGGTATTTTTTCCATAAAGTAATCATGGCTGTGACTTCCCTTCCCTAAGAGTTAAAATGTGGTCTATTCTGCAATGATTTGTATGCTACACCTAGAAGCAGAGGAATGCAGTTACCCTTAATTATTAACAAGAACACATCAGTGTACTTAATGGGAGAGGTATGAACCTGTCAAGTGCATCTCTTCACGTCTGAACAGCCAGCATAATTGAGAATACCTGAGGAAATCAGAGGGATATTATGAAGCCTCAGTGGAATGCTTTCAAGCAAAAAGTTTCAATAAATTAAGTGCATTAATTAATGAAAAGTTAAACAAGCAGACTGAATCAGCAGTTCAGTCACTGATCATTTTAGTCATAATTATAAGATCGAAGTAACTTAATCCATTAATACATGGATTGTAGTGTAGTATCTGCAGTATTTCCAGTCTTCAAACAACTGAGCAAGATTTTGCTAATCCAGTCTCTTACTAAATCTAAAGTGATTTACTTTATTTTAGGCTGGTTGCTTTCTCCATTGTGGAACATTTTTCGCCATAACCTGGCAATCTCCTTTGTGCCAAGAACAACTCCTTAGCTTCTTTTTCTGTGTTCAGCCTTCCATACCCACTACCTGCCACTCCAGCCCCAGCTATGGCTTCTCTCCCTCCACGCAGCCCTCTGTGCAGTACCAGTCAGAGGTAGTGTTGCACCGGGCAATCCAGGAATTACACTGCTGGATCTTTCAGTTCTTCTTCTCCTGCTCCAGCCTCCTGGCTGGGTTGCTGCAGCACTCAAGGACACTGTTCCCATCGTGGCAGGTGCTGTATATAGCAAGCAGCCTTTGGACTGAAGGTCAAGGCCTTCCTGTCTGTTTCTCTGACATTACCGAGGTGTGTTGGGAGTGATGTGAGCTCTCTGTTAACAGACTCATTTTCTACTGCTGCTGACTGTTCAGCACAGGTAAATGCCATCTGCTATTTATTCTCTTCCTCCCTATATTTCCAAAACTTTGTACTCAATAAAATTCTATATATTTGTTTCGGTGCCAGTTTTAGATGGTGGATTTCTTTTTTTGGAGATTGAGTAAAGATTTCCAGAAGAAATGCTGCGTTTCCAAATAAATTCAGAAGAGAACAGAATTTTATCTGTTTTACTTTATTTTTGCTAGCTAATAAACAGTTAAGTAAAATAGAAAAATAATATTTCTTTAGAGACGGAGATACCAGTCAGTTAATTGACCTTAATAACTGAATTCACTTAATAGTGAAAGTCTATTCCATGCTTTTTTGCAGTTTTTTTTTCCTCCTTGCAGTTGTTCTGCAAGTGCTCCATGATTTTGCCATAAAGAGAAACGCAGAAGTAGAATTTGGAGGTAAAAGAGCTAAAAATATGGGATTTTATGAGGTGGTCTTAGCCTTTCTGAACACTCCTATTTGAAACATTTTTAAGGAAAGTTCAAGGATTTAAACCATACTCTAATGTCTTTGGGAAGCCTTTATGTATACTGAATTCCCATCCACTGTACAGGGTTAAAAAGCATAATAAATGTTTTTTATACAAACTCGCAATGCAAAAGTATGAATCATAGGAAATTTATAAATAAAAATGAACACTTCAGTTTTCATTAAGAGAAATCAGTTGAGAGCTCCCTGTGAAAAAGGGACATAGAAAAGAAATCTGGATCAACCCATTGTGTAAGGTGTGGTGTTTAAAGGTGAAAAAAATAGCTTTATTCTAGCAACTGCTTTATGTTTAGTAACTGTTTTCATTTGTTATCATGCTGTTTGATGTATGCCACACAGGACTGCAGTACTTCAGTGTCCGCATGAACCCAGTGTGTTGCCATACTGAATTATACTCTGGAAAGCAGCAGAGCTAAGGAGCTTTCAGGCAGCCTTTACTGTTCTGCCATGTTCTCATGCACTAATTCATAACAAGATGCCCTGAATGTATTCCATCAATTTTGATTTTGTCATGTTCAAACATGTTTGCTGTTAGAATCTTGAAACATTTCTTCATGTTAGTTGTAAAGTCCCTTGTGGGTATTGTAACTGACAGTTGCCACCCTATTAAAACAGAATAAAAAATGCTTCTGCCAAACAAATAGGACACACGAAACCAGTTCTATCATATTTTTGACACAATTTGTGATTTACAGAGATCCAACAATTGTTGTAATGTAATTTGTGTGAGAATAATTACTGTTTTCTGGTGCCTTTCAGAGGAAAAAATCCATGATCATTATCTGCTAGCTAATAATTGAGAAGCTAGGGAATTAAAAATCTCTTTAAAATATGCAGATTAGAAAATGTATCATTTGCATTAGTCTTTTATGTTTCATATTATTTAAATAGTAAGTGATAATACAATAGTAAAAGAACCAAACCATGCCACACTCAGAAACTGATTTCAGTTTATGTATTCAAGTAGGCTTTATTCCATATATCAGAAGGTCTTTTACAGAGAAGGACATTGAAACAGTATCCTCAGATGAGTCTCTTACTAGGTAATTAATTTTCTACTACTTTGGTAAGCTTTCTCTGTTCAATGTCTTTCTCCATTTTAAATTCACTGAACACACCTTTTTACAAAATCAGAGTAAGTAATGCTGTAGGGGACTTATACTTCCTGACCACCGAGAGTGCCTATTTTCAAAAGGCTGTTTCCTATCTGAAATTAAAACACTTTCTTAGGTGCATACATTGTCTGACTGCATTTATACTTCCAGGAACAGAACTAAGACTCTAAATTAAGCAGCCTGAGACAGTGTTGTTACTTTATGATAACTGGCACTTATTGAAGGCCTTTGTGTGACGGTGCTTAGAGTCAGAAGAGCATAATCTCTGTCCCAAAGATCTTCTTTTTTTTACACGTAAGGCTTGACTTTAGTGCACCTTACATTTCTGCAGTGAATGTTACAGGTGCCTAGAGCTGCTTGGGCTTTTATGTGATTCTTTTGCAAGTATTGTCTGCTTTCTTCTTAGGAATTCCATATATTCGTTGCATTCCTGATATTATAGATTTTTTTTTTTTCCACATAAATGCATTTTGTTGCACTACTGAAAAGGCAGTGTTTGTATGATTCTTCAAGGATGTGTGCTGAAGCTTAGCTTCAGTATTGGCAGCTGTCAGGATTTGTGGGTAAATGCTTTCAAAACCAATGACAAAATTTACTTTGTACAAGCTGTTTTGTGTAGCTGCTCTCATGAGGTTTGGGAAGTATCTGTTTCAATTGAGGCTTGGCTTTCTGGTTCGATAATTTAACTGCAGTGCAGGTTTTGTGCACTTATAATGCAGTTAAAAATAGAGGAGCAAAATCTAATATAGAAGTGATACACACAAACAAACACTGTACCAACTCAACTAAGAACTAAAATACCTTGTCAAAAATAGCTATTGTTTCCTGTAGAGGATTTTTCCCCCATGCTAGAATGTAGAGTGACATTGAAGACCATGAATACACTATGTCATGCAGACATCTCACAAAGCTGAACCCAGCGGCTCCTCAAAGAGGAAAGCTGGGAGGTGATTTGACAAGTATCAGGAAAGACTTGGTGACAGGTTCTAAAAGGCAAGTATGTCAGGAGAGGTGGTTGAAAGATGGCAAGTTTTCAGCTAATAAAAACACTTCTTTGGAACAATCAGTGCACTTTCCATTGCAAAATGTAAGAGTTTCCAGAAGCTACTCTGCTGCCTATTTTTAAATCAGAATTAGATGTTTTGTGTCATATATGCATTTCCAGGAAGTAGTGATTCCTCCCAGAAAGAGCTGCTGTTCATGTACATACGGGAAATGGAACTGAATATCCTTTTCTGACATTTCTAGATGCAGCATGAATCTATGTGAACAGAAAGGCAGTGGTGCAATTCTGGTTGGTTTCAATAATCGCACATAAAATTACTGTAATTTTTCCCACTTTTCCCTCTCTAGACGGGATTCAGCCCCATTGGTTGAGATATTTATACTTTTGGCAGGACTCATTTACTTCGTGTATTCTTATGGGAGTCGTTTCCTGAGCAGGAGAGTTGTTTTGGGGGAAGCCACCATACACAGGATGCTGTCGGAACAGACCCTGCCATGCACAGAGAAAGCCTAAGCACCACCTCTGCTGTGAGTATCACATTCACAATCAGCCCTGAGACCATAATACTGTAGTCAGGTGTCCAAGTGGTATCAGTGCTTGCATCAATCCACAGGGCAGAGGAGTGGTGAAAGAGTTTGCAGAGCAAAAGTGAAGCACATGTAAACACACTTTTAAGACAGAACAATTGCCTTTACAGATACTGTTACTCAAAACACATTATGCTTTCATGGATAGAAAATGTGATTTTACAAGGCGATAAAAATACTCACTTTTTTTGAAAGCCAGCTTAAATGCTTTTTTGAAACATGAGATGGAGGGAAATGCTAAACTGAAGAAAAGGATGACCCTCAGGGATGACAGCGCTGTTAAAAGAAACAATATGGTTAGTGTAAAAATTTCAGTTTGAGTGGATACTATTGTAATGCAAGATATTTTAAACTCCTCAGAAATTCCCTTTTGTGTTAGTATCAGGACTGTACAGGGCATTTATTTTAATAATGAATATTTTGTGCATGGTTGTCACATTGTTTATAAATATTTATGAACAAATTTTTGCTCTAGTGTAGATGCAAAGTTGTTCAAATTTGCAGGTGTCAAATTTTGGGAGATGGGCCAACATCTAAGGTTTTTTAAGTGTATGTTCAGTTGATATTCAATTAATTATACTTCTGGCTCTGCTTTTCTTTTCAAGAAGGTTCTGAATTTATTTAAATTTCTATTTTCTGAACCTTAGAATATACCAAGGCTGAATAAAGCTACAATAGATAAGGGAAATCTAAAATTATAGTGGATGTGTCCAAGTTATATGTAACTGTTCAATTTAGTTGTTAAGTATGCTATGGCATTTGCTGAGATAATTGTATTTTCCTGGCCCTTTTCAGTGGCTGAAGTAATATACTGGCATTATTTATTTATGCACAAGGATGGCAGAATCATCCCATTAGCAATTACGAGCTACTGGAAAGGATTTCTTTGAAAAACAAACTTATGCTTCTCCTCAAGTTTCATAAATACTTAGGGGATGTGGCAAGTTTAATGAACTCATTATCTGTTTTGGCTTATGGCTTTCACTTTTTAATTTTTTAAAGAATGTTTACTGCAACTTTTCACTCTAAAGATACGGGAAACTATTTATATTAAAAAAAAAAAACCCAAAAAACAAAACAAAAAAAAAAACAAACCAAAACATATTACACCTGTCCCCAGCTATTCTGCAATTTGAAATTTGCCTCCTCAGGGATAATGTGCTGTCTCTCTGGTTACTTGAGCTAAGGCGGATTTGCCAAAATTTTCTGAAAAGCTGAACTCTATGTATACCTCAAGCCCCTTGCAATAAGATGGATTTATTTAAGCATCTATATTCTAGTCAGCCTTTTTATGTTTCCCTTAGATGCTGAAATGTGTTAATTATTTTTCAGTTGCCACTAAGATTTTATTTTCTGAATACAAATATGAATCAACCATAAGAAACTGACACAGTGTGATATCTTAGAACTGAACTTACTGATGCAAAGAACTGGTGACTGAAATGCTGAGTGAACACTGTTTCTGTGTAGGATGAATGTTTAATACATACTTATTGTTCTCAGTTTGAAAATTGTCCATGACCTAGGGTTTGCAGTGTTTCCAGCAGCAAATTATTGTCAAGGTTACTTCAAGTAAAATATGATACCAGGATTCATCTGTTGGTGGGAATCAGGAAAGCAGAAATGGTTTGGAAGATTTTGGGATTCATGCTGCTCTATGAAATACAGAATTTCATGTCTTTGATATTGATAGACTTCTTATCAGCATGAACTGCTATAAAACACTTGGTTAAAGAAACAGACAATTTTTATAAACATACGGCTAACGTGGAAAAAATGGGCATTTGTTATTATTTACATTATCTGTAGGTGAACAGGGAAGTCTCTCAAAGTAGAGATTCTTCATAACTATGACCATGCATGATAATTTGATGGTTTTTTGCCTTCTCATCACATTAACACATTTGATGCTTGCATTGATTGTGGGAATGAGAGGAATGAGATGATGCTGAGCAGGATGTTAGTGGTTTAAAAATTTCTGTTAAAAAAAGTCATATTCATGCTTTTTCAGTACACTGGATTGCTCTCATGGCATGTTGTTCTTTTATCAGACACTGAAATACTGATAGAGTAAGTGATAGATAAGATAGATAAGACTAGTTGTTTTTGTTAGGGGAAAGGTACATCCATGTTTGCAAAGCAGCAAAGAATGGAAAAGTATCCGAAGAGTTATTCAGTGGAGAGAGAAGTCTAGCACCTTGAGGCAGATCAAGAGATCAAAGTGTGGTAAGTTTATGCAACAGGCAGTGAATGCCAGTGAGTGGACCAGTACACAAGAAGCAGAAGTGTTTAATATGATAATCTAGCTTCTCCCTAGGCATTCAAAGTACCAATACCTCCTCTTCAATTTCCTACAAGACTCCGAAACCCAGCCATTTTGCTTTTTTTTCAAGACTGAGGTTTGTCTGAAGACTTGAATTGTAACACTGAACCCCATTTTTACTAAATAAGTTTTGCTGTATATACTGACAATAATGTGTATTATGTAGACTATATTTTTACTGTCAAGTAAAATATCTTTTAACTACTGAGTGCAGAGTGCTCCATTCATATTCTAACTTTTCAGGTCAGGTGCAGCTAACAAGTAAGTAAATAGTATTGATTTCTTTTGATTCCACTCAATATTGTATGAAATTTCAGCTTCCAAAGAGCTGAGAAGTGATATTTTGAGTATAGAAATGAGGAAAAAATTTACTGCTTTAAACAGACCTAGTTAGTGGGTTTTTAAAAAAGGAAAGAAAGATAATAAGAAGTAAAATATAAGAAGTAAATTTGTGCTGTCATATGCAAGAGACTTTCCAGTCCAAAATTCTTTATCCTTTTGTAAGGAGCAAATGCACTCCTACTGGTTATTGCTGTCTCCTGTTTAAAGCTCCCCCATGATGCTGTGAA
>VZRQ01001567.1:39877-57456 GCA_013397975.1 Machaerirhynchus nigripectus
AGCTTCCCATGTTTCTTTTGCTTCATGCTAAGACTTCTGTTGTGTTCCATGTTTCCTACTTTAAAATCTGCTGCCTGAATTGCTTTGCAGTGACTGAAGGTGCTTGAGTGTTTTGGCGCAAAGGAGAGGGAGAAGGTGATAGGGAGTTGAAGTGGTCAGTGGATACTGCACTGGAAACAGTAAGGAAGTCAGGAAAAAGTACTGACACATCTTGAAATTGTTTGCCTATTGCTGTTCTAATAGGACTCTATAAATTTGTAGGAAAAACCTAGGAATTGGTTAGACTTTCCAAATGAAAGCAGCAAAAAAAAAATCTGTTAAAAAAAAAAAGAGAGTAACAGGAAATAAAGGTGTTGAAAATATGAATTTGACAGTTTACTTATTATTCTTGCTTGTAGAAGTGTTCTGAATTTTTTTTTTTAGTTCAAGAAAATCCTTCAGGCAAGACCCTTCTGACAGTAATTATCAAGGGTGCCTGCACTTCACTAATAAGAAATGTGAAATTCCTCAGATTGCTTTCTCTCTTTTTTTAGGTTTCATTTTCTCATACATGTTCAGCTTCTCTTAGAAAGAGAAAGGGAAAATTGCCTTGATGAAGGATTATGTGGTTACCAGTGATTCTCTTATAGGGGAGGACTTTGTAAAAGTCCTGTCTGATAGAGATTCAAATTAGAGAGTTCTCCCTCTTAGGGGTTATTGATAGTGCAGTAAGCAACAGGTATTTTTACTGTCTTTGTAAGTATTTTGTACACTAAAAGATTTTTTTTGCTAATGAAAACTCTATCTTTTAGTCTTCTCCTGTATTTCTGGCCATTATACCTCACTTCTTTCTGATTCCTGAGTAGTAATAGTCACTGCATTACAACAAAGTTGTTCTGCACTTACAGTCTGCCCAGGACAGTCTGTGGAGTTTCCCATTTTTAATGCTTGAAAAAAATATAGTAATATCTGAACATTGTTGTTTTCATTATAACCCGTGGCAGACATATTGGACAGCTGTGTTTACAAATTCAAATTGCAGTTTAAAGTCCAAGACTTACGGTAATCCTTCTCATCTAATCAGATACTTATTTCAACAAGATTAAACCGTAGAACTCTTTACTCACCACCATTATTATTTCTGTAGATGTCTATGCAGCAATAAAGTAGGTTAAGAATTTTTAGGCAGACAGAAATTTTTCAGTTGATTTAAACTTAAGTTTGACTTTTGGTTTCCCTACAGTAGGTTTAGGTAAACGTTGATCCTTTCTTGAGACAGGCTTTGTGTTGCAGTCTTAGTGGAATTTCTTCTTTTAATCCGGCTCCTGGTAACCTTGCTAAACATTGAAATACAATATTTTTGGGTATGCTTAATGGGGTACAGACCTAAGATATTCCACAGTTTCCATGCTGAATGAATGACGCATTTATGGTGATGATTGTTACCATTACTTTCAGCTTCTTAAAATAAATCTCAGTGTTGACGTACAAGTTCATTAAATAGATTACAGTGGCCCTGTTATAGAGCTATAATATTTCGAATAGTAAGTCCCTTTTCTTGTGACTCTCAAGCTGATTTCGAAGTAGAATGATAATGAGCAATAAGTAGCTAAAGGATAAATGCAGAATTTGAAATTAATATTATGGCATACATACCTTCCTTAATATCTTTCTATTTCAAAGATATGAACTTTAAAAAAAGTGGAAATAATATGTCTTAACATTCGAAACCATTTTGTTTAACATGCTGAACTTCAATAACCTGATTTTTTCAAATAATACAAAAATAAAATGCATTGATTTTTGTAAGTAGTTTTCACTATTGAGAAACTACTAGTCAGTAAATGTTTCAAAAGCGAGCAAATTTCCATTTTACTTTTTAAAGTACCTCTCTCCCTTCTCCTTATGTTACTTCTCTGCCATGAAATTTTAATTCAGGTTGCTCCTGCACCTATTACCCACTCACCCCACCACCTCTCACTCCTAGAGGAGGTAAATACTAGAAAATATTTTCTGCATATGAAAAGTTTAGCTGGTCATTTTTGGTCTTGCTAAAAAATAATCAGACAATATAAAAAAAAGTACAGTAGTAGTTGTTATTTTGCACCAAAAATTTTTTAAAACTGTGTAATATTTGTGGATAACATAATTCACAAAATATTACATAGTTAAAAATAGTCCAGTGTATTTCAGCCTAAAATAAGACCCTCAAACAGGAGAAAAGCAGTTAAGCATGCACTGGTTAGGATTTTGAGAGACCTTTCCAAGAATTTCATGTCAGAATTGCTCTTAAGCTCAATTATTAAACTCATCCAAGAAATACATATTTAATGAATTCCTAGAGATTTGTTTGTTTAGGGTTTAAAATACACTTGTTCAAAGAAGTAAAAAGAGCAGTGGCAGCAGGCCTGGATTTCAGAGTAAATAAACAGAGCACCAGGAATAAGGCTTGCAGCCTTATTTTCAGCTATGCTGAGTATGCAGCTGCAGCTCTCAGTGCTTGTGAGCTGCATGTGAGGTTGCAGCTGAAAATCAGGCTGTAAATGAGCTCCAGAAAAAAAAGGGGAAATGGTGTTCAAACTCGTTTTCTCTTTTAGTAGGTGTTGATATTCTGCCACTAATTTCTTTAACATACTGCTTTAATTAACACTATTTCCTGAAGCCTCCTGTTCCTGTTATTTTTGCTACTTTTATATAGACAGAAGGTAATGTTTTTCTGAAGCTGAAGTAGAAAAGACTACTGTGCAAAGGCAGCAAATGTCTTCCCCAAGTGTCAAAAACAAACCCCTAAGTGCTAGGAATGTGTGAAAGATGTTTGGTTTTAACAGTTCAGACTAAGCACGTCACTAGTTTATCTGTGAACCAGAGCACTGTGGAAAAGGATGCACTTTTAGTAGATGTGAAGTCAGATAGAAGCTTTCAGTAATTGCAATCTGTATCATTTTGAGCTCAACATAGCAAAGCTTTGGGACGTAGGTGATGCATACAGGTTAAGTGGACATGTTAAATGCATATTTATTTATATGATTATATATATATTATATTTATTTATATGATTTATATGAAACTATATTTTCCAGATGACACATCTGATCTGATGCTACACTGACATGAGTCAGATTCATGTGTTTTCAAAGTGCTTGGATACAACAATCATCAGGAGGAATTGTTTCATTTTATAAGAACCCGGCTAAGATTTAAAGATAGTTGTACAAAAATGACTGTTAATTTCCAAGTAAGATACACTAATAGTTTTAGCATGATGAATCAAATCCTAATTACATGGAGCATCCCAGGTGAAAACCTATTTGGAGTTGGTTTAGACTATATAGGATAAATAACTTCTTCACCCAATAATAATCTATTATTCAGAGAACTGTTGCAAAAAAAAGGTCGCTTTTAAGGTTAGTATTTTTTTATGATGCTGCTAGGTTAATTTATACTTGCATAAAAGTCACTGAGTGACTGAGAACTCTAATGCGTGTCCACGAGTATTTCTTGAGTGCAATGAAGCTGGAGTCATGCTTTCGAAATAGTGCATGCAAATGTCCCCAAAGTTGCAGATAACACTGAGACTTGCTTAATTTACAGTAGTGAGGGAAAAGATAAAATCATCCAGCATGACCCAAGCCAGACAAATTCATTGACAGATAAATCAGAGTGGAGTTAGCTTGCACTGGATGATCTTCTGCAGGTGGAAAGCACTGCCAACAGCCAGAAGGAAATTCCTTTTTGGTTTATACGTAGCAAGAATTGTTTCAGATTTGCAGAGCATAAAACAAAGAAGAAGGAAACTCTTTGAATTATCCATTCTAGTGTTAAACAAAGGATTTAATTTCACTGCAATGAAATTTGAATAGCAGTCCAAGATGATGTGTTTGTGATTCATCAAGGAATTACAGGTGCACAGTTAGTGCTCTGCAGGTAATTGAAAACCTCTGTTTTTCTGTGACATTGATAGGTCATGTGAGTTGTGCTGCTTTCTGAAAGATTGACAAAACCACCATTTTTCAAAGGTTTCTCTGTCTGAGTTCTCACTGGAGTTGTATTTCAGTCTGTCAGACCTTTTGAGCTTTCTGTTTGTAACTTGACTAATGATTCTGAGAAAATAACTATGGTCAGTGTATGTGTTTTCAGACCTCTTTTTGGTGTAGTAGTGAAAGAAGGGTCTCAATCAATTTGTAAGGTAGATGAGGCTTAGAAAAAATTGTGATTGTGAGAGGCCAAATGGGAGAAAAAAGTTCCTGGATTTTTTTTTAGGTTTTTTGCCTATTTTTTTTTAAACATCGTCTTTTTATTTGCAAACAAGTTTTAATATGAGTATCCTTGAAGAAACCTATGTTTGAAACAATTGACATTAACTTGCCATGCTGTGACTGTCTTGGTTTAGGAATGGTAGCCCCAGTTTAGTGCTTCCCTCCCTCTCCCCCCACCCCCAGACTCCAAACCACACTCATGTTTACCTGCTTCCCCTTCCCATCTCTTTCCCCACCTCCTGTGGGTGGCTGGAGACACAAAAGGCAAAGACCATGGTGTTGAGATAGGAGCAATTTACTGGAAACAGCAATGAGATAAGAAAATGAACAATAACAGCATCAATATTAATAACAAAAGTGTTCAAAAAAGAGAGGATGATTGACATGGAAAATGTTCACTGAGCCAAGCCTGACTCAACCTTCAGCCAGCAGCATCCCACCCTGACTGCTCCATCCTCCACACTTGCTCCAGGCTCTTCCCCCTCATGGCTTCGGCAAGAAAATAACCCTGTCCTTGGCCAAAAACTGGACACTGTGTCAGTAGTGGTGGTGGGAGAACTGCACAGGGTGAGATGTGCCCTGAAATATGTAATACAAGTTGCCCTATAAAGTGAAACATAAACATATGTAAAAGTATTTCTAGAGGGACCTGGGGAAAGTATAGTCTAAGCTTTGAGAATGGCATAGGTTGGTTTTAAATAACAGCATTGCTTAAGACTTTTAGAAGTATAATTGCTTTTAGAAGTATAAAAAAGTGAATTAATTTTAGGGATTTTACTTCCATATTTTCATTGAGTGCCTTGACTTTTATGCCAGTCATAATTAACACCTTGTAATCTCTGAAGTAATTGAGGATTTAGGAATAAATATAGATTGATGCAAAGTTGATGATTGAATTAGGAAAATGGAACTTGCTGACTGTTAACCACACAACAAAATTCACCTCCATCCACCATGAAAGCCCTAAAGGAAAAAGATGTGTTCATAAATGTATCATATGCAAAAACAATAATTTGAAAAAAAAGTCAACACAAAAGCATGAGGAAAATATCTGGAGTTTTTTGAGAGCTGCTCAGAATTTATTTTTTGCATCACCACTTCAGTGGTGGTGTTGTATCGAACGCTTGAGAGAGAATATAAGAAATCCAGGATGTTTCATAAGTCTCTCACAGGAAAAGAGTTCAGCCTACCACTGCAGACTTTAGAAGCAGGAGAAAAGATACGACACTAAGTCATCTAGGCTAACCATGTTTCTATAAACTTTCTACTGAGACCACTCATACTTTGGTGTAATTCACTGTCCAATAGCGTTCACCTGATAATTACTGAGTTTTCACATTTTAAAACCTCATCACATTTCTCCTAATTAATTTGATTTTATTTCTAAACGAAAAGTCTTGCTTATGTTTTATGCCATTTTCAGAAAAAAAACCCAACAAAAGCAACACCACAACCCATCAACAAAATAGTCTTTCCTAGCTAAGTATACATACTGAAATTTTAATGTTATCATCGAATAAGGGCAGAGTAAACAAACTTATCAGAAGAGACTGAAGGACTTTATATAGAACAGTGTATGGATTGTGTTACCACATTGGAGCACGAACTCTTCAAAGTTGCTAAATGTTCTTACGTGAGATACAAGACCAAAATAAAACAGTGACAGTGTAGCTGTCCTGGTAATACACAAGGCCTTGAAAAAAGTAATCATGCAGACACACAGGAACTTTGTCTTGTGGAAATACTGATTTTCCCTCAGGATCCATGAATGTTTGATCATATAACTGGAATTAATTTTCCTGTCTAACCCAAATGACATTGGCTTATGGCTGTCATCTAGCTGCTTTCCATGCTGCTGCAGCATCTCTCAGCTGCCAGTCTCTTTCCAAAACAGAGAGAGAGAAAAGGTTTGTCAAGAAAAAAACTCTCCAAGCTGGAAACTCTTGGCACACTGCACGTAATCCAGGAATGATGGGTCAGGCTTGAGTTAGAACACAGACATGGAAAATCTACCCACAGGAAATTATTATTCTTCCATGCAGTAGTAGTAGTAGTAGTACCAAGGGAAGCTCATTAGTAATCTGGGTCAGTTGTCATAGAAACAGTATGCATAATTATTTTTAAAAGATAGAATTCTTTTTAAAAAAGAGAAGCAGAAGAACTTAGTGATGTGAGGGCTACTTATTAGCTTAATTCCTGTTTTCCGGGTTTTAATTTGTGATTTTTTTTATTTTCAAGGTGAATTTAGGAAGTACCCTTTGCTCTTCCAGAGGAAGTCAGGGTAAGATGTGCAGAGATAGAGTAGGGAAGTACAGAGAAAGTTCTGTGTGAGAGCCACACAGTCCAGTAAAGGTGCCTAGCACCCAGCTGGAATGGAAAAATGGTTATTGTAGGCATGTAAGCATACATGTACAATAACATGTAAGCATGTTATTGTAGGCACTGAGGCTACTTCAGCACCTATGTAGCATAGTTCCATGTTTTTCCTTATTACTGGTCCACCTGTTAGATTTAGAGATCCATCTGTCTTGTTTTGAAAGGTCTGAATAACCCAAGCTGCCAAGACCAAAATGAAATGGAAATATGTTGACAGGTGCAATTTTAAAACTTCATCTAATTTGGAAGTCTCCCCAGAATGCCATGATGCTGGGTGCTGGAATCTTTTGCTCTGCAGGAAAATAAACTAGTAGTGATAGTTCTGACGCTATTGACCCACCTAACTGGGTGTTCAATTCAAACTAAGAAGAATAAATGAAACAGCATTATGAATACTCAAGGAATTTTTACCTAAAAATCATACTGGTATAAAAATATAAGCAATAAGCTTTGGAATTTAAGTGAGGTTAAAAGATGTAACTCCACTTTTTTGTTGTTGTTGTTTTTGTTTTGTTTTGGTTTGGTTTTAGTTTTACAGTTCTACTTAGCAGGACATTATTAAATTCTATGTCTTCTGAATTAATAATTTACTTCTCGTTATTGGGCTGATTTTTACAGCAAAAAAAAAAAAGAAAAACTAGCAGCAAAACTTTTTTTAAATACAGGAAGTGTAATTAATCTAGAAAAATCAAAAAACTCACAGACATCTACAATATCTGAAACTATATATAGGCAGAAGAACTAAGATTTTTGAATAACCAGCTTTAACCAGCTGCAACTTGTAGCTGAAATTAATGTTTTCCTGAAAATCTTATCCTACAGATTTTCCAATGGCCAACTAGACTAGGCTGAGTCAAGCAGAGGAGAAAAACATGTAAGTTGTAGAGATCCAGGGCTGATTCACTGCTTTTAACGATCCCAACTGAGCCTCCTACTCATTCCATATCACATTTCCTAACCGGACATCAACTTTCCACTCCTAAATGAGCCATATTGATTGTAATTTGTTTATGAGAAAGCGAACTTGGTAGCTTTCCCAGATATGTCTTTTGATTTGTGATAAGCCTATTTGGTTTTAACCATGACAGCCATTAGTAGTCTTCAGTGACCTGGAAAGATTGAGGTGTTAATGCCCTTTCCTGCTAATTTTTCAAAATAATTTCCTTGTCTCTTGCCACCTAGGTACACAGTCTGAATAATTTTGATATGAGTCATAGAAACATAGAAGGGTTTTAGTTGGAGGGACCTTAAAGATCATCTCATTTGAATCCCCGCGTCATGAGCAGGAATGCAACCCACTGGACCAGGTTGCTCAGAGCCCCATCCAACCTGGCCTTGAACACTTCCAGGGATGGAGCTTCTCTGGGCAATCTGTGCTGGTGCCTTACCACTCACACAGTAAAGACTTTCTTTCCAACATCTAATATAAATCTCTCTTTTTTAATTTAAAATACTCCCCTTATCCTATCACTGTCTGGCTGCCTAAGAAAGTTGGTCTCCTTCTTTCATAAGTTCTGTTTAAGTTGTGAATTGAACTGCATCTCATCTTGGCTATGGGATTGGCCTTTTTCTCTCCTCTGAAGTTTGTCAGCTTAGCTCTCATCATCCTTCTTTTGGATAATAGTCTAGAGATTCCAGAAAACAGAACACAAACACTGAATGGCAGAGTTAAAGGACAGCCCTGCAGATACACGTTCTGGTGAAATGTCACTTCAAGACAAAATACCTCACCCCAGAAGCCTATCTGTCTGCAGTTTTCAAAACAGAAGGTCTTGTGAGAGGTAACAACCTCTAATGAGAATGGCAACATTGATGTGAAAAATGACCAGTCCTTTAGGCACATTTTTGTATACCCACGAGCTCACCTGTATTCTTTTTGACATGCAATTGTTCTTAGAAATCTTCTAAAGGGTATTCATTTAGGGTAGGTGAATATGCTCTGGTCAGAGGGCCACGTATGACAGTACAGTTAGTGTCCTGTCACTTCACTCATCCTGTTCTGGAGCACTACAGTCTGACAAACAGAAGCAGAGGGTTGTAGCAAAGCTTAGTGCAGACAGTTCTGCTAGGGTGGCAATATTGCTAGTCTCTGTTCTGAAGGCAGCTATATCAAATTATGTTACACACTGCCCCCAGCTGCTGACAGCTCCTCTGGTATATGTTTCTGCAGCTGCTCCAGGAGGAGCAGGGGCAAGGGTGTTTTCATGTTTGGCTGTTATTTTAGCTTCCTGTCAAAACTTTTTGAAAGAGCCCTTGCAAGAAATTGGATAAATGGACTTTTAAGATCAGGCAATTGCAGAGCGACTTCATGAAATAAAGCTATGACTGTAGTCTTGGTCACTCTGGTGCTGCATTTAAAAGGCTTGGCTCAGATGATGGAGTATTTCAAAATATCATAGGAATTCTGCTGCCTGGAAAGTTAGAGGAAATAGAAACAAAATCACTGTTTATTTTAGAGTTGTGTGTGGAAAAAAATGTGGGTGTATTATATAGAGCAAGAGGTTTTCTAATTAAAAATGCTCTCGGGGATCTGCTGTTGCTTAAAGTTGCATAATTTACTTTTGTTTCTTAACAAATAGGCAATACTTCAGACTTAAATTTTGCTACTTCAGTGGGAGGTTTTTCGTGTAATAATGAGCACAAATACCGTGTTGGCAGAGTAGCTGGACATTTTGTGGGATAATTCTTGCAGGAGTATTTCAACAGCATGCTAACAAATCTCATGAAATGGGAGGAAAACTCATTTGTATAAACAGCTTATGTCATGGTACTGTGTAGATGTAGTGTTACTTGTTACTCTGTTTCATAGCTCTCGGAACTGCTTTATCTGGAAAGCCAGTCGGGGGCCCGGGCCACTGCTGTTCAGACCGTACTGGCCCAGGGCTCAGTGAGTTGGCGTTGCTGGTCCTCCCACCGAGCAATCCAGTGGGACTCCCTACACGCCTTGCACTGCTCGTGCACAGCAGTTTGCAGAGTGGGGGCTTTTATCCTGCCCCTCAGCATACTTCAGCATTCAGAGCACTCTGATTTAAATTTAATGAATGCCTCCACTCTCCTTAAATGCTGAAGAGAAATGTGTGCGGATCAAATTAATTTCTATTGTCTAGACATGAATGCTGTAGCTGAGTCACTGTCCCTCAGGGAGGAAATGTTGAGGATTGGTTCATTTTTTTTTTGTTTGTTTTAACAATAAGTGAAAACAAAATGGTTTTTATTGTTTTAGGTATTATTATAATTTTATTTTACAGTCCTCTCATGCTGTCTTCACTGTTAGTTTCCAGATCATTCACCCAGTTATTAAGAAAGTGATCTTTGAACTGTATAAAATTCAACAGTACTCCGAAGTTCAATATTCATGGGCATTTCTGCATTATCCTTTCCCTATGACATGCAAAGCTAATGTAATCCTCCTACAATATCCAAGAAATTGCCAAATAAGCAAGTCATGAAACAGATCAGTAAGTCCTCTTATTAGGCCTAAATCCTCTCAGGGAGTGAGGTTCAGCTTGGGTTGACAGGATGGTTTGATTGTAGCAGAAACTGAATTCCTGAACCACAGGAAACACTGAAATAGTAATTTATTCTTCAAACTAAGAAAAAGATACGTTTTCTTTTCTTTTCTTTGAAAAAGAAATAGTCAAACCTATATTCTTTCAGAAATCAGTATTTTAATTTCCAATTGAATATTTTAAAAAATATTTTTCTTTTAATTGTTTTAATTTTTGGTTATTTTATTTTAGTTTGACAATATACCAGTGAAAGTAGCAATATTTCCACTTTAATTTTTTTTTTCAGAAATTTGTGCATTAAATAATCCAATACAAGAAAAAATAGGTTAAAGGGAGACAAAGGTTGATTTTTTAATTTAAATTCTGTGATTGGTTTATAATGCATACTACAAAAAAAAAGAGAAAGGTTTTCAAAGTATAAAGGGTCTGGGATTTGTATAAAAGTATCATGCTTCACAAAATAGGTAGTTATTAAATTGGTGTCTAGTCTTCCCTTTCTGCCATTTTTTGTCTGTTCATGTTGCCAATACAGCATGTGCTTTAGTGTGCTTAGTAATATGGTTTTTGCTATGCAAAGTTGTATTTTAAGATTTCTTGGTGTATTTTTAAAATGAAATTAAGCTGTAGAACAGCCCTCCCTGAAGCTACCATGTGCATTCTTAAAACCTCTGCTTCACCATGAAATAATATTGGTGTTTGTGCAGCATGAGCTCTTGTAGTATAAGTATTGATTAACTAAGGTTTTTGTACAGAAGGGAGCCACACTGGGAAGCTCGATCCTGGGGAGGGTCAAAGAGCCACAGGGATGATAAATGCTTTGAGCGCAATGCAGCTGATGCCAGAAGCAATATGCAGGACATTCTCCTTTGAGTGCTGCAAGTGTGCTCTGAAGTGCCTTGCAAGAGTGAGTGACTATTAAAGCATGGTGGTTAGAAGTCAACAGGTGCGCATTTAATTTATCTTTGTCTTCGTTTTGTCAGTGAAGAACAGAAAGAAATGCAGGAATTTTTGAGGAGCTAACAGGGATGCTGTCTCTGTAAGGATAAATTTCAGAATAGGAGTGTGATTAGGCTTGCAAAACAGTGACAGACATTGACAACAGGACTAGAAGTTCAGCTGTGACCTCCCTGAGTCTGTCCCTTGCCCCATTAAGCCTGTATCTCAATACCCCCATACAATTTGTTGCTTTTCTCTTCCTCTTACGCCTCCTGTCTACTGCTCCAGCTTCTGCCACTTTCTAAAGCTGCTAATGAAATACATGCACACCATTCTTGAAGAAATGAAAATTATAAAGAATTTTATCATTTGCTTTCTTCCTTTCCTATCTCATCTTTCATGTAAACACATGACTCTGCAATTTTATCTGAAAGAACTGATGGTGGGGAAGAACAAAAGAGAGAGGAATACTGGCACATGAGTAAAAGTGTTGTGAAAATCAGGTAAATCTCTTTTGGTCATGGTTGGTCGTAGGATGGTGTTCACCAGGAATTTAAGAACCAGGGCCAGAGGGAAGGGATTCCTTTCAAGCCCAAAGAATGACAGTAGCATAAAAGGTCCCCTGTGGAAGTTGTGCTGATACTTAGTGAAGATTTACCCTTAGAATACTAGAGAGATTCTATTAGAGAAGAAAAAAAAATTTGCAGAAGTTTCTTGTTGTTTGTTTGTATTGTGTCAGTAGTCCAAATTATATTAAGATAAATAGCAGCTTAAATAACCTAATGAAGTCATGGGATGACAAAAATATCTATATTTTCAAATGTCACTGTATTTTTTTTCTGTGTCCTTCTTCAACATTTCAATCTGCTTTAGATACAACATTTAATTATAGAATTTGTTCTCTAAATATCTTGGTTAAGCCTTTCTATAATAGGACTCTGACATATTTTGTCGTTAGGTGTTCTTGCCCTCTTCAAACATTTAACATCATTGAAACATATTTATAAAGAAAGAGCAACGTGATGTGTTTGCAAGTACTTGCTATTACAAATACTAACGAAGTTATTTCAGTTCAATCTTCCATGTTCTAAAGATGCTGCAGTCTAAATGGTCTATGAAATTAGGCTCTGTACAGAAAAAGAAGCAGTGGATTTTTTAAGATTACTAGGGTGTTTTTTCTTTGGAGGAATAGAGTTCCCTAAGGAGGTGAAAGGATTTGAAGGCTTTTTATCTCATTTGAAGACTTTTGATTTCATTTTTCTCAAACAGTGTACACTTGAGTGAAGATAGCACCTTTCCTGTACCCTTCCTTAGTTTTTCATTAGTCTGTGTTCTTATCATTTGCCAATCTATTTTGATCTGTAGCTAATACAAACACAGTTCATTTAGAGTTAATTATTGATAAAATTAATCATTCATGCATTTAAGCATCAATAACTGATTTTTTAGCAAAGGACAAAATGACAGTATTCTGGGGGCATGTTGGAGGGGGTTGTGCAGATTTTCAATCTGCATTGATTGTCAGTCAGTATAACAATACCTCATGTCGAATCTCTTCTCTAAAAATAAATATGAAAACCTAGCTACTTACATGTCTGATTTTAAGAAACAAGCAAACAGAGAACTGGTCACAGGAACCACAGTCCAAAGCATTTATTTGTTTGATTTACAATAATTCTGGTTAGAAGTCTCTGCCTGAAGGGTCATTTCAAACTGTTACTGAGGAGATGGCTGAGGAATATCACAAGCCTAATTTAGTGATGAAATACTGTTTAATAGGTGTGGCCATAACTTTTACAGAAACATTTGCGAAGCAAAAGGTAGTGACTTAGTATTTGAGACACATTTGATCCATTTGATGCTTGTCATTTAGTGAAGAATAGCGTCCCTGGTGAATATTCAGTTTCACTGCTCAGTGGCCATTTCTCAGCTAGGCAGTCAGCTTGTCTCACACAATGTTAGTCATGGGAATTCAGTGAGGGTATATAACACTGTTGCAGCATTGGCAGTAATCCTCCTTAATTTCAGTGTTCAGAGAGAAAATACCACTACATCAGAGCTGTTAGTAAATAGGGATAACAATAGATTCACATCTAATTATGCATCTAAAACTGGAAGCATCTGACGAACTATATTTAGCATCAGAACCATACTATAATCTCCAAAAAAAGAGGTGGAAGATAATGTTTAAATCCCTAAATCCAATATCATCTTCTGTTCATAAATAAAAGATGTCAGAATAATAATTTCAATAAATACTGCAGTCTAACACAATTGGGAAATGACAGCAAATGGTTTATAGTCTGAAAAATTGTATGCAAAGCTCCTTATAGACTGACTGACTCAGAATTTGAAGTGTTTCCTTCTGCAGGAATTCCAGCTTGCTCTCTCCAGATCAGGAGGGCTTTCTTGTAGATATCTGTGGTACCACTGTGGAGGAGCAAAGTAAGAAAATTTCCCAGAGATTAGTATATTCTTACAGGAATGAAAACAATATCAAAATGTTTTATTAGCTCTTCAAAATATCACTGATCATCTTCATTAGGAAATTACAACAGAAGCCTGTGTGTATCCTCAGTAAATCTTGCATAATCCCCCATGTATTGTGCATGTTGTAAACCATGGAAATACCACCTAATATTTTCTGACGTCTAGTTCCAATATATCTCCACAGAAAGAAGAGTAGGAAGACCTCAGGCCTCTAAGTTAGGAACTGAGCAAAACAGGGAGGAAGAAATAAGTTCAGAGGAGGCGAGAAAATCAGATGGTATGGGTAAGAATTCATTATGGAAGGATGAATGTGCTAAATAATTTCAGCTGTGGACAGATTTCAATGCCATCTGAGACCAAAGTTAATAGTTTTGCCTCTAAATAAAAAATGTGGAAGTGCATTTACTTCTAGCTCCAGCAGATGAAATCAGTGCAGATAGGCTGATACTGCACTGCTTGCAGTGATTTTTCTTTTCTTTCTAACACAGTATGTTATATAGCTTGAAAGACTATTTTCCCCTGCAGAAAAAAACTCCTGCATTATTAGTCTTCATGCTTGAAAAATGAATGCATCAGGTTTTGTTTCTAGCACAGCATTAGGGAACTTTCTGTGTTACTTGTATTAGAATTTCTTCAGCGTATGCTGTCACCTTAAAAGTATGTAGACCTGTGTTTCAAGCAAATCTGGGACATGGTACCCCACAGAAACTCCATAACTTCATACAGAGACCAGAGGGGAAAAATTATTCCTCTTCTAAATGGAATTGAGAAAGACCTTATAAAAGCTGTACAAAATGTACCATTTGCCTCCTGCATCTAATTCTGTTCAAAATGTAAACCACTTTTTATAATATGAGTGGAATTTTTTTCCTAAGTGTTTATAGAATTAATTTTTTGAGAAGAATAGTGTCAAATATAAAATATGAAACAGTCAAATAATTTCTCCTCCACACACATAATTGAAATATTGCAAACAAATTTCCATGAAGCTTAGACTCCTCCCCTCCCCCAAAAAACTCCAAAAAAACCACACTGAAAAACTCAAGGGAAAAAAAAAAAGCCCAAGAAAATTTATGTAGGATTCCAGCTAGCATAATCAGTATTTAGACCTAAGAGATTAGACAGCTGTGTAAAGAAGTAAATTGCATTCCTCACTGCCATTCATTGCCAACCACCAATATAAATGACATGGCTGGTTTGGGCTGGAAGGAAGCCCTGTATCTTGGATTGTTGTACCCTTTGGACTTGTACTACAATTCTGGGGAGCCTACCTATGTCACTTCCTCGCTCATTTTCTTACCTTTGTACAATGGAGTGTCCAATACTTTTTCTTGTTGTTTATCTGGTGGTGGTGATGAAATGCTGGGTTTTGAGCTCTGTTTTCAGTGGGGAAAGTAGAGAGTAAAGCCTTCTTTACAGCCAACTTCACATTTGATAATCCAGAATAATTTGGGCATTAATCAAAGTAAGTGTGCAGAGGGAATAGAAAGTATCTCTGCAAAGAACTCTTGAGATGATCATCAGAGAGCTAGATGTGCCGTTTATGTACTACTTTGTCATACATACTAATAAGTAGTACCTAAATTTTTCACAGAAAGGAGTTTGGAGACCACATCATGAATATTTTCAGGACAGACAGGAAAATGTTATTTCTAGCTGGAAGGAAACAGAAATGTTCACAGTTGCAGAAATAAACTCATTTGAGTTATTGGCTCGATATTCATCTTTTATTTTTTCCTCTTGTGATTCCAGATTCAATTTATAAGAGAAGACAGAGAAGACATCTTTAAAAATCTAATTATCAGTATGGCATCTATTGTAAAAATTACAATCTCATCATATTATTAATAGGCTATCCATGTATAATGTTCCAGTATAAGCAGCTCATTGTAAAATTTATGTTCACAACACATAATGGAAAAACACAAACAGCTAAATATATTTGTCCTTAAAAACAGAGGCATGGATTTCTCCAGGACGCTGTTACTATTATACCAGGCTCTATTGTCTTCCAGACATTAGTTTGGTTTTCTGACTCACTGTGCCACACTCTTTCCTAACCTCCAGGGAATGTATGCAGTGCTTGAGATGCATTGGAGCTGCCTTCCTGAGTCTGGCAGAGAGCTGTGGAGCTGGAAGCTGGCAAAATGCTACAAGGTGCCCTGAGGAAAAGCACTTGTACACAGACTCCTGTCATATTTCTATCCCACCATTCTGATGCAAACGGTGTCCAGTGCATGAGAATTGCAGTGGGGTATTTTTGCTGGGCTTATGTGGGACACATGCACCTAAATAATATGGTAGCCCTAATGTCTGCCTACTGTACCTACCTTCAGATTAAAATCTGAAACAGTGACTTGTATTTAGTGATAAGCACAATCTTGGCAAAACACCAAGTGTCTTGCCAGTATGGCTGATAAAATCTTTCAGTGACTGCCTTCTGTTCACTGGTGTCAACTTGTAAATTTTTCATTGCATAAAGAGATCTCTTCTTCCTTTATGTAGTCTTCATCCACAGAATGTGTGGGCAGTGCAATGTTCCCTAACTTCAAAAGTTAATATTTGGGTTCTGGTTTGAGCCAGTGTCAGTGAGATGTCAGTAATTAAAGTGAAAAGTTAAACTTCTCAAAGACTGTAGAGAAAGGTCATGATGTCTGGTTCAGCTTTATTTCTCTTATATAACCTGCTCATGTCTAATGAAAGTTCTTACTCTTTCCAGGAATACGCCTTCCCACATGTTATCTGGGAACAAAGGCAGCAGTAAGCTACTTTGCACTGATTTTATTTTAAACAATAAAGCTAAGGAGGTCCTACCTTTGTGTGGGGGCAAAAGCCAGAAGTTGTTACAGTGGGACTCTTGGTTTTTATCAGGTTCTCCTTTTCACTAAGGAACTAACAAGTGATTAGTGTGTATTGTGAGGATTTTTTTCTTCAGAAAATAAAATAATCCTTTATATAACATATTTTGTGCCAAAAAATATTTTCTATCCATCCTTTTAATCATCCATGTATTTTAAAAAACTCATGAGCAGTTGTTATAATCAGGGGAAAAATACTGTTTCACAGGACTCAGCAGCTGAAAGACCCTAACTGAATACCTGGCTATCCTCTGACATCTGAATGCTCTTGTTTATGGATATTTGCAGTGAGTTTTTACATATCTTTTGTTTTTCACAGTAGCTTGGGCGTTTCCAGAGCCAGAAGGGTGACACTGTTTAAGTCAGCCATGGAAATCTATCTGCAAAGGAAAGAAAGTTAAACATATTAATTATTAAATGCTTTCAGCTAGATTCTTCTTAAAAAATTTAAAGGAAATGTAGGCCGTCTAGACCTGACAAAATAAGAAATGGCCTTCAAACAAAATGCTAGCTGAACTAGAAACAGACTAGAAATAGAAAGAAAATTTTCCTTATAGGGAGGAAGTTCAGAGGAGAGTGTTGATTTCTTCACACCTCTCTGGAACAAGTTGTATTTCTGTATCGCTGCAGATAATCTGTACGGACAAAGTCTACATAAATGTCTGTCAAAGACATCTGTTAGACAAATGAAGCAAATCATTCTTTTAGAATAAAATGGTATTTTAAATTACCTTCGGAAATTCTCTCGGACTCCTTTATCATAAAAATTGAGGTGATAAAAATCAAGTGGCTTTCCCTTCTAATTCTGTGTTTTCTGGACATTTCTTTGTCTGTGTTACTATAGGTACTGTTGGCTGTGTAAGCCCCAGTCGTCAAGAGAGAAAGACAAGAGGAGTAGTCTGAAATTTCAGTTCTACATTAGTGTTCCTAAATTATTTTGTTCCCTTCTATTTAGGCACCTGTCGTGGTTCAACCCCAGCCACCCCCTCGCTCAGTCTTCCCCAGTGGGATGTGGAAGACAATCAGAAAGTGGGAAAACTTGTGGCTTGAGATAAAAGACAGTTTAATAGGCAAGACAAAGCTGTGCATGCAAGCAAAGCAAAATAAGGAATTCATTCACTTTCCATGGGCAGACAGGTGTTCAGCCATCCCCAGGAAAGCAGGGCTCCATCATG
>VZRQ01001567.1:59170-79222 GCA_013397975.1 Machaerirhynchus nigripectus
TATATATATGTACCATATGTCTCAAAATACATACAGAGGCAATAAACTCTCTCTGAATCTTTCAAGTTTTTGCTCTTCTGAAACTTGTATGCCGTATGCACAATTAGTTCCTTTCATTGTGGAGGCCTACAAGGCTGTATTTGTATGAATAAAACTAGTTTTGTGCTAGTGCAACTGCAGTGGTTCTGTAATAAATACCAATCTAATGGAAATAGTGAATTAGGAGTGTCTGGTTGATGTTACTCATATGGTTTAGATTTAAGTAGTCCTACGAGTAATGGAGAGTTTGACTTAATGATTCTTATGAGATCCTTCCAACCTGAGATATTCTGTGGTTCAATAATTCTGTGAATACACCAATGTGAGGTACAGAATTCTGCAAGAGAACATTTTTCTTGGTTCAGCCATGTTTGCTATGTGCCACAAGTAACCGCTGTGTCTCTCTTCACCATGTCCATGCTGAGCTAGGAGGAAGGAGATGAAGAGAAGCTGTAGAATAGTGCAGCAGTTTGGGGTTGTCCTCTGGCATGCCTTTCACTCAGTGGTGTTTAATATGTTTACTGTCATGTAGCTAATGCAGTTTGTGCACACACACACATACACACACACACACACACACAAGTAAATACCATCAACATTGGACTGGACACCATGAAGTCTTCACAAAAAAAATTCTAAAGTAGTTTGCTTGTTACCTTACCACAGGTCAGGTAATGAATAACCTGGAGATTTCAAAGGTTTCAAGTCCTTTAACAAAGGCTTACAAGGCATCTTCAAGTGCCTTACTCATCTGAGCGTAAAAGCAACTTCAAAACATTTGGATGGCCAATGATAGAGATACTCAGGAAGGCAAAATACTCCATAAACTAAAGGAGCCTCTCAGAGCACAGGAAGAGACTCAGTGAGCCAAAAGTACCAGTTGGTTTTGAAGTAGGATCCTGTTGTCAAGGCAGAGTGCTTTGTATGGTACACTCTGCCAGCAGCTCTCTTTATGAAGAGGGAAAGACACAAAGGTTCCTACAAACTGAATGTCTCATGGTAATACGTCATGGAGAAGGAAGCAGTCTCCTAAGTAGTGATGTATAAAGCTATTCTGTTTTATGCGTCGCACTCTTAAAATCCACCCAGGTAGAACCAGGATTGTTCTGCATCCATTCTCTTGTATGGCAAGTATTCCCATTTTCTGCACTGTTTTAGATTTCTCAGTAGATGTAATCTGAATTGCCTTCTCTGATCCGAAGAGGCTCTAAAAGCCACAATTTTACTATTAAGGTTGGTTGTGAATATTTTCACATTAGCAGGCTTCCTTCAGACTCTTCCATACAATTTCTAATTTATAATCTATTAATAATGACAGATTTTGCAGTATGTTTATTTTTAACAAGTCAGTGCTATGATAATTGTCTAGGTGTTTGACCAAAGAGCCTTACACTCAGAAATGGTGTTATGTTGTTGGACACAATGTCTGTAAATTTTAACTCCCAAAAGAAATGGGGTATAGAAATGGGCACAAAAATTAGAAGCTTAATTATTAGCCTGTTCACTCATCAAAATAAGTTGCTGAAGAGGACCTGGGCAAACTGAAAATTTGCTTTCCTTCCAAACTGCAGCTATAGAGGGATGTATAATTACAGATGTTCTGAGTTGTGCTGGTCCTCCTAAGTATTTTCTAATGCCTGTTGGAATTGAAGAGAGTACTCATCCAGCCTCAATAAGCTTTAGGTTTGACCTTTGGCTATCATCTTTTTGTTGTTGTTCTGAAACCATGTAATCAGCAGTGGGATGAAGGGTAAGCTGCTGTAAACTCTACTTAATTGCATTTAAAAGAAGAAGTTCCTTCTGAAGAATTTCCTTTTCCCTAGAATCTCATAATTAGTATTTCCGCAGTGTTTTATTTAGATTCCAAGTTTAGTTCAAAATAACCTTTTAAAATGTTTGTGATGCTGAAAGTTAATATACATATGCTGCACAGTATTTAATGTAAGACATATCTGTGTCTAAGTAATTTGCTTTTCCTTACAGATTCTTACCATTTTTTACAAAGTTAAGGCTCTTCTAAGTCGTTCATTGAAATTTATTAAACATCATAGTAAGGTTTTTGTAGGTGTCTCCACATAACTGACCCCTGACCCTTTGGGATTGTGTAAATATTTTCACGACTCTATTCTGGAGGGTGCTGCTGGTACAAAAAGGCTAAATGAGTTTAGTTGGAGACTGGATAATGTTCACAGAACAGAAGCCACCTTCAGGGTTTCTAAGAAGGTAGGCACCATCTCAAATCTAGGAAGCTGTAAATGTAAGGGTTCTAGGACACCATCACCCCTCACCATTGTGTGTATTTGCGCTATTACACTCTTCCATAGGCACTGCCTTTAGCAGATGTAGGATACTTTAGTCTGACTGTCTTTCTGTTCTTGTGCTCTTCATATCTGCGTGCACATCAGTGTGGTGCCCACACAGTCTGTAACACACATCTGTGATTTCATAGAAAATTCCCACTTTTCATCCCTTAAATTTGACGTGCTCTCCATCACAGTAATCTCAGAGTGTTGTAGAGCTTGTAGTGTACGTGTTCACACTGGTGTTACCCAAAGATGCCTGCTCAAGATACAGAGTTGGAAAAGAGTGCATAGTCAAGCTGATTTTTCAGCACAAACAGATTATTTGGGTATTTTAAATAGCTTCTGTCAATGAACATAGTGCAACATTAATTATTTAGATCATTTGTCTTAGATATGTGGCAGCTGATTGGAGTTATGGGGGAAAAAAGTTATTTCAGAAAAACTGGGGGAAAAAATAAAAAAAACACTTCTCCCCCTAAAGTTTTAAGTATGCTTATTTATTTTTTTACTTATTCTCTCTGCAAGTACTTCTCAAATTCTCTTTTTGCTGCCTTTTGTTTTTTAACCTGCCAGAGTTTATAATCCTTCCTATCACCCTTCCTCAAACATGAGTTCGGCTTTTTAAAGATGCCCTCTTATTTCTAACATCCTGTTTTATCACTTGGTGCCATACAGACTTTTCTCAGTCAACCTAATGAAGTTTTCAGCTTTTTTTTTCTCCTTATCAAGGAAGCTGAATCAAAGTATACTTTTGAAATCTTTTCACTACCAACATTTTGAATGTCTTGTGTGCTGCTGAGGATAGCTTTTTGTCTCTTACGTTTCCTGTATCATTCTGCCTCACCCTTAGACTTTGTTTTCATAAGGACTGAATCTAATTGGAGGTAGACCCACTCATCTTCTGTTATCACATTTCTTGACCTCCTAAACACACTGATGTCTCTAAAAAAAGTCACAATCACTTTTCCTATCTTGGTAAGATAAAAATAAAATTGTAGATGTAAAAAAATGTTACTTTGCTTATCTTAATTTCACAGAGAATGAATTAATGTTACAACCATAATCTATCTCACTCTTAATAATTTAAATTCTAAATCTTAAAAAAATTATATTTCGGGACACAATTCATTCTGTCTGTCGAGATACCATCAATCCACTAAGCTAAATAGGTAGTATTTGGGAAAATTTAAGTAGACTCAGAATTCTCCTTTTAGCACATTTCTAGGTTCCTTATTCATGAAATATTAAATATATGTTACTGCTGCTTCTTTGATTTTTTCCTGACTAGCAGGCTCACAGTGGAGTCTGACTTCGCTCCATGTGTTCGCAGGCTTGTGCACAGCAACGTAGCAAAGCTGGCTCACCCACAGACACTGATTTACCCACCTGTGTGCTGCTGCCGGTGATCACTTCTGCTTAGGGTCAGAACACTCTTCCTCACATCCGTGAATTTCTCAGCCAGCGAGTCCTTACTTTTAGAATACAATCCAGCGCTGAAACGGAGGTTTGAAACAAGCCTGCAGGGTTATAGTGGGTGGAGGCATCTTGTAAGCAGGCACATAGTGCTCACCCAGGTCCTTGAGAGTACATGCTCTGGCAGGTGTGCCAGACAGGCTGTACTAGCACAGGGAACGGTGTGGCAATGACATTTGCTGACTAGTGGTACAGTTTATACACCAGGACCAGTCTCTAACTCCCGAGAAGCTGCAGAGCCCAAAGATAATTCCAGAGCTGGTTAGTTCTTAGGTAGCTCTTTCAGTATAAATACCTTTTGCTCCTTTGAAAACATTAAATTTGTATGTATATACAACATATATAAAACCACCACTTTTTACAAAGCACCGTCAGTGACTGTTTGAGAACTACAAACTAAAGAAATTCTACAATTATAAGTTAGCTAGGGCTCTGATATGAATAAAATCATCAATATTATTTTTCACTACATTTTTATTAAACTAGTGCTTAATTGTAATGGTAAGCTTACAGGCCTCCACTTAGATTTATTTATCCTTATTCCTCTCCTCAAGAGAGTCAAAGCACATATAATCCTCCTGGTGTTTATTATCTGATAGCTATTCAATAAACCACAGCAATCTCTGATATTGAAACCTATGAAGGTTCTTTGGGTGGCTGCAATGATCCTTTTTTAATCAAGGTCTTCCAGGAGAAGGTTTATTAACCTCATGTCTGAGGCATAAGTCGAAATTCTACTGTATGGGTACTTGTACATTGCACAGCAATCTCTTGTGTCTCTACTGTCACCATTCCTGTCTTGAGTAAATCTTTGCATGCTGTTTACAATTATAAGGATTATGGAAAAGGATTTATTTATTTATTGGATTATTGGCCTTTCCTTATCTGCGGCATACAGTTGCTGTGCGAAGCAGTCATTCATATCCCATGTTCAAGTCTACACTTCAAAGAAAGGGGACATGAGATGATTAGGGCTTTTAAAAAATTTAAATTGGAAGTCGCTGAACTTTGTTAGTCTTTAAGATGAAAAATTTCAATGGACATAAATTTACAGTCATTGAAGTGCTACTGTCAAAAATTCTACAATTTTTGTTTTTCTAAAGACACTCTTTAAATTAAAAAAAAAAAAAATTGCTGAAATCCAAACCAAATCAAGCCAAACCCAAAAATGTTCCTAAGCAAAGCACTTCAAGAGTTGAAATGGACTTTGTGTGAAGTCTACCAGTTGCAAAACATGAGTTTAGTTTGCAGAATAAGAGCAACCAGGCCTTTATTTGTGTGGATGTGCCTGACTCTATCTCATCTTAGAGCTTATGGTCCTGCAATGGCAGGAGGCAAACTACTCCAGGACTCAGGTACTATTTCTGTGAGCCAAGGAGTGTGTTTGTCTTTGACTGTTCATCCACTGACTCTGAAGGTGTGAAAACACTTGGTTCTTCTCTGTAAAAACTGTCAGCTTCATCAATCAGAACAGACTTTTTCTTCAACACTGGGCCTTATCAGTTAGAGTCTCCTTCAAACTTGAGTGGGAAACTCATGTTCATGGGCACTGGTCCTCAGGAGAGCCACAAAACACATTGATATGTGCTGGAAGGGCAGCACAGAAAGCATCAGTGATCCAGGAGGCTTCTGGAGTGCTCTGATGACGATTTGATGACAGAATTAATCAAAGATAACATGAATGAACAAGCTGAATGTTTGTTCCTGACAAAGACACAAAAAAGAAGTTCACAAGAGGTAAAAGCAAGGTCAGGTGGTCCAGGAGGAATTCAGAGACACACTCTGAGCATGCAGGGATAGAGTTAGGAAAGATGAGTCTGGTGAAGAAATTGAAAGGTAACCAGAAAGACTTTTGTGGGTATATCTGAAAAAAGGAAGAAGAGAAGAAGTAAGGGCCCACTAGTGAATGGGGCAGAGAATGTGATGACAGAGGAGCTTGGAAAAATGTATTTGCTGTTTTCTTTGCTTTAGTTTTTACTGGTAAGTCTTGCTAGAAGGAATCCATGGCCGCACAGGCCAGTGGGAGAGTACAGAAAAGTTCAGAAGAATTACCTTAGCAGATGTGGATCAGTTTAGGAAGCATTTAAACATACTGGACACACACAAGTTCATGGACACTGATAGGATGTACTTGCAAGGGCAGAGAGAGTGGTCTGATAGCACTGTCAGAATTACCTGTGTGGAGCCCTGTGTGGCAACCTGCTGGCCCTGCTCTGTGCCTGTACACTCACTGCTCTCAACTGCTAGTTAGTTGTAACAGTGAATGAGCATTTTTGGGAATCAGTGTTCATCAAAATATCATGACGGAAATGATTCTATGAGGGACCTTAATGATCATTTAGTTCCCATAGGCAGGGATTCTATTCACTAGACTAGGTTGCTCAGAGCCCCATCCAACCTGGCCTTGAACACTTCCAGGGATGGGATATTCACAGTTTCTCTGTGCAACCTTCTTTAGAGCCTCACCACTCTCTTAGTAAAGAATTGGCTCATAATACCTTATTTGAATCTACCTTCCTTCAGTTTAAAAACATTTCTCCTTGTCCTATGACAACATGCCCTCGCAAAAAGGCAAAAAAAAAGTCAAGTTTTTTTATTATTATTGACTGAGAAAATTATCAAAAACTTTGATCAGTTGATCAGACATATGGATTTTTCTTTAAGAAATTAAGCTATCCCATTTAAGTTTTTATGTTTGTCAAGCCTAATTATATATATATTACTTTCATATTGTTCCCCATACCATATATTGAAATGTATGTTTATTGTTACTTCAAAAGCAGTTGTATGATATACCAATATTGTATTTTGTTTCTTGAAAGTCATCATAAATGCTAAAAAATAAAAGTTAATGTATGCAGTGGTACTGTCACGTGGAAAGGGGAGATTTACTCAAACCCTCAGTATGTGATTATCAGTCATGGCCCCAGGAAAGCCAGGACCCTTCTGCCTGACCAGTCTGTCAGCATCCCGTTATGGGGACCCTTCCCTGAGCAGTTCACTAGATCAGGGGGTGGTTCAGAGTCACACGCCAACAGAAAGACCCCTCCTGGACCTCCACATCTCTACCCATTGCTGGCTGTCATACATCTTACTCAGTGAGGGGTGGCTGTCCTTTAGGGCAGATTCCTCAGGGCAGCACCAGAGATAACGTCGGCATGGGGACGTGTCAGTGATTTTCCCCACAGCTGCTCATTCAAGAGCAGGAGACCTTCCTTTATCTCTCCTGGTTTTAAGCTGCTGTGAGGGTTATCAGCTGGAAAGGACACCGAGTTCCCTCCTCTGCAAGGGTTTTGACAGAACCATGGAGTCTCCACTCTGCTCCACCCTCCACTGAGACCCCCACAGACTCTGTGTGTCTGGGAGGTCAGGTATGCTGACTGCATTCCACCCAGGCATAGCAACTGTATTTTCCCCTAAAACTTCCACACCCGCAGTCATTTTCCCACAGTGTTGCTTGAAAGAGGTCTTCTTCCTTCTTTAATTTGAGTTGATTAGTGGCAACTAGGCAACTATTTGAAGTAGTCAGATGTAACTTCACTAAGTTGGTCTAACTGAGATGAACAGGGAAAAGTAGCACTAACGCAGAAAACTGGGCACTGAAATTTGTACTAATAGCACTTAATTCTATTCTACATTTCATTGTGTCCACCTCTTACCATGTGGCATTGTTCAAGGCTGCTTCGTAAGAACTGTAAGACAGGAGCAATATTTCAAAGTGGTCTTTGTAAAGTTGTAACTTTCAAGGTAATTTTTTTAGTATTACTGAAACAGTGCAAAGGAAAAGTTCTTCATTTGCAGTGTAGAGGATAACTCTAGACAAGAGTAATAGCTGTAACTTTTTAGTATCTTAATATTGGTACAAAACACTGATTTTCCAGTACTTAATGTACAATTACTTGACACTCTTTAATCAACACCAAAGGAAACACATCAAATAAGCTTGCTTGATAGTTTCAATTAAAGCATTTAAACTTCACAGAATGTTACGTAGCATCACACTTGCATGGCATGGCATCTGTTCTTGCTTTTAACTCTCATAAGTGTTTATACATGATGGCTCTTGAGCCATTGCTGTCTGCATAAAAACCTTACCCATCAGTTGTGCTGGTTGATGGGCATATGTTAGGTAGTATATTTAATGGGCCAAAAAACTAATTTCCATGACAAACTACTGGCTGTCAGAGGAATAGATTGTTTAATCAGTTAAGATAAACCTATCATTGAGAATATGAAGAATGGAAGTTGAATAACAATGTTCTAAAGCTGGCAAACATACAGCAATGTGTAACCTTTTTACCACTGTAAATTTCCTTACCACTTGACTATAGCTGACTAATAACAAATTCAAATACAGTTATGTTCAAATAAGACCTTTATGATGCCTCTCTATATGTTTTTTTTTTTTACAGGCTTTTAAAAAGAATGAACTTTTCTTTAGAGGCACAGGTGTCTAGTCATGCTGGGGCAGCACAGGACATAGGACTTGAGATCATCTTGTGTACACATAAAGTAGCTGCGTTCCCAAGATTTCTACTTAGAATGTAATGTCATTCTCTGGTAAATTATGACTCAGAACATTCTCTTACATATCATGCGAGCTATTACTTATTTGCACAGTATTGTAACAAAATATCAGAAGGTACTATTAATGCTGGTGGCTCTTGATAAAGGTATTTAATTTCTACTACACATTTTCTGCTTTTCATGGAGAACTGAAAGAAACTGAAGGCAGACTCAAATATTTACCGTATTAGTTAGGTTGGAAGGTTACAGTTGGTATAAATGACATTTCATTACATAAAACATAGTACTTGATTGTAGAGAATAATGTTCTGTAGTACGGAAGGAAAAGAATTTGAGTGAAAGGTTTATATGTTTATAATGGTGTTTTGTTATGAAATCCTTCCCATAAAAGTATTATCTTTGTCTACCTAAGGCTCTGGCAGTACTTCTGAATTGCATGAACTGTGCCCACAAATATTTGTACAAATGACTGAAATTAAATTGGGCTTATGCAAAAAAATAGCTCTAAAGTTGCCCTAATACAGTTAAGAAAAAAGAGCAAAGGTTCTGACCTTCAGGACTATTATGTTGCACATACAGGCCATTGTTGCAGGCAGGAAAAGGGAGTCATAGGGTAATTACTTCCCATCTATCAGGACATGAGGGAGGAGACAACAGGCCGGAGAAAACCACAACTGACCAGCTGGGAACATATGCAGAGTAAACATCCCTCTCACTTGCTGGCTCTCCTTCAGGACCATATGCTGCAAAACTTGTGCCATCCCCATATCAGCTTAATTTCTGTTGTTTTTCTGTCACAGAATCACAGAATATTTCTGAGTTGGAAGGGATCCAAAAGGTTCGTGGAGTCTAACTCTTAAGTGAATGGCCTGTACAGGGATCAACCCATGACCTTGGTGTTTTTAGCATCATGCTTTGACCAGCTGAACTAATGTCAGGGTATATCATCATAAGGATTCACAAGGTGCAGATAATGGCTAGGTTGCAGTCCTTGAAGTCCATGTCTTGGGCTTTCAGAAGAAACTTGTGCGGCTACATTTTACGGAGGTGTTGAATTTCACTTTCATCTTGTTGTGTAGCCCTCTAGGTAGCTAGATAGCTCTCCACTGGAGATCCCCCATGACCAGAGCCCCCAGCGTGTTCGTGTGGGTCTAGAAATAAGGAATTCACACAGTGCCAGACTGCTGGTGGTGTGTCACTCAACCATTGCATCTCTGAGGTCAAGAACTTCTTCCCTTAGCAGATAGCTCAGGGAAAAGCTTTGTTATGGACTTGTCTGCTTTTTTGGCTTTCCTGGCTTGCAATCTAAAACAGTAGGCTCTGCTCAGAAAAAAAGGTCACAGAGGCAATAGCTGTTAACCCCACTTTAATTCTTAGCAGTGTACTCAACAGTTATTGAAGTGATTGTATCTCTCTTCCATCAAAGAGTCTTTCCAAAGTAGGTAATGCATTTATTTGACAGCAAAATGCCAGGGAAGTCACTGATATTTGTTTTGGAAAAAATCTCATTAACTATGTTCCTATTGTTTCCATGTTGTACTTGGAAATTGCCTACTGTGCTAATCTATTATATAAATAATATACTATGACTCTCAAGTCAAATGCAAAAAGAAAACATGTGTGAAAGAAATGCAATTTAATGATGCTCAGTGTAGTGAAAGCAGGTCCTTTTCCCTAGGTAAGAGAGAGAGAAAAAAACAGGTTGTGTGTGCCCGAAGCAGTTGAGATGGAACCCCAGTAGGAGACATGCAAGTGTAAATACAAGTTTTGTTTATTTCATGCAATGTATGCTTCACATTTCTGTGATGTTTCTTTGCTTTCCTGATTATTGTATGCTAACATTCAATTACTAAGTCTTCGGAGATTTTGTTTCAGTTTTCAGTGTTCTTTGTCAAAAAGTGCTTATACATTTTCACTGTATTAAAAATAGGCTTACTTTATGGCAAAACTGGCTTCAAACCACTACATAATGCTTTTGCTTTCCTTTATGCTTCAGTAGAGTCGAAATATTATATATTATGCTAAATAAAATACCTGAGGTAGCAAACCATGTTATCTTGCTACATTCTTCAAAGTAATTTATGTAAGCTGTGCTGTAACAACTTTCTAGAGCTCAAAATATAAATCTAGGTTGTCATGGATACACGCATGAGAAGGCTTTCTTTATAAATATGTTAGAAGTCTGACAATTTATTTTTAGTAGAATTTTCAAACAGGAAAAAAAAGATGTAGTTTAAAACTAGGGCCATTATTGGTTATTCTGATTGCACTTGAATACATTTCTATTTCTTCCTCTTCATTATCTCAAAATGTCTTCTAACAAGGAGGTTTATGTGGATGTTGAAATGGCTGATAAGGGCACTGGGCTTTTTCTCTCACCTGTTTTACCTCCCTTTGTACCAAGTATGCCTGAATTGGAATTCTTATACTGCTTACCACCAGTGAGAAAGTTAGGGTTTTTTATCTAGCACAAGGTTAAGCAGTGCTTTCAGGACTGAAAAAAATTCACCTGGCATTTTTCTCTCACATTAGTTAAAATAAATACAGTAATTGTTACATGTAGCTGGATAAGCTAAATAATTCATGGCACTTTCAAGGCAGGAGATATGTTCTGGTATCACATGTTCCATTTTGCTTCGTCTTCTCTGCTGCATCAGTAGTGAAAGAGGCAATGCCCTCATATGTGATTTTCTGTTACTGGTCACTGTAAAACAGAAAGTTACAAGCCTCTAATAAAAGAATTATAAGAGAAAACAATAATTTAAAAAGGAAAAATAGATTGCTGAGAGTAATTCATTATCATGAAGTATACTAAACAAAGTATTCTTTTAACACATTTTATCTGTAGATTTTGATAAAGCATAAAATAGAGGAGATACTAGTTCAGAGGTCTGAAACTTTGTGGGTATTAATATAAAGTAAAACAAAACCTCCAAGCCATTAAAGAGGATAAATGGAGGATTTCCATAGAATAAACACAAAATATTATTAATGATCTAAAATGTCACTGTTTTTCCAAGAGAACATAAATGTTCATATCTCCTGCTTGTTGCATGAACTTTGGCAGAAAAACAGACTGTATTCAGCATTTGTGCAGTACTTGTCACAGGAATACTGTTAATTAAAAATTTCCTAAAAATTCCCCGTATTAAAATATAATCCCAAGTGCTGAATTCTTGGAAGAATTGTATCAAATAATTTTGAAAAATGGTTATCAAAGATGTTGATACAAACACCTGTTCGTTATTATTTTCCAGGAAGTTTTTCTCCCAAGAACTTCTAACTTGCTTACGTCTGTCCAGCTTCAACAGACAGTTTTCAGTTTCTTATCTCCTAAATTAGCTTAACTGCTGTTAGTAAAATGATATGTAAATCATAGCCATAGATGAATCAGAAAGTCTTTGTTATGAATCTGAAAAATAGTTCATGACTTGTGTCCTCAATATAACAGATACTTTATACATAACACAATAGAGGCATCAAGTTTAGTGCAAACAACACAGGAAGAATCTGTTTGTTTGCCTTCTGTGAATCAGCCATAAATCACAGAGCCAAAATTTCTGACCTAGCATATTAAGGAAGTGCTAGAAAGAGAGGGTGAAATCACACAATCCTGGAGAGAATCTGTTATTTGTTAAGGCTGGCAGGATAATCATTGTCTGATAAAACAGAATATGGGATTACTACATTGAGAAATTGCTGTTTCTCAAATTTATTTTTCAGATTCTAGTACTGAAGAGTCTAAAATACAATACACATGTGCTGTCTTGGCATGTGATTTGAAAATCTTATTAATAAGGATTTGTGAGTATCAGTAGAATTAATAAAGTTGTACAAATCATGGGGACTCAGGTATAAGAGCACTTTAAAAATAACAAAAATTCTATGCCTGTTGGATGTTACAGAACAGCCTACAGTGGAGACATTGACCTGACAAAGTCTTGCTGGGTAAGCCGAAAAAGCTCCTCCAGAAAAGCCTTCCAGCAGCTTTATATTGCCAGTGGAATCTGTCCATTAAGTATTGGTTTGAGTGGCTAGAGTTTTATAGTAGTGACAGGGGAGCCATGAGCACAGTGCAGTGTTAGACAATGCTCAATTAAAGGCTATTGCAAAATCCAGTTGCATAACTGAGTGTCACTTTTAAAAAAATAATCCTCTTTTATTTTCTTTTCTCTGTTTTCCTGTTCCTGTGAAGTCTGCTGTTCTGTCCCAATAGTTATGTGTGTTTTCTTTATAGAAGTGAAGAAGTATGGGCAACTTGTCTCCTTAAATAAACTAGTAGTTAGTCTGTCATGAGTAGTACTACAATTGTGCTGTACCAAAAAGAAAAAACAACAAAAAAAGATTCTTCTACAGTGAAGTTTCATATTCCAGTTTCACTCTGCTGTCCAGTTTAAGAGTTTAGAACTGCATGAGTAAGGGATTGTTGTTGCTATTCACTTAGTATGGGGGTTCATAAACAATTTAAAAGTTGTCATCAAAATTAACACATTTTGGGCAGATATTTTGCAGTATAAGTGATGGCTTCTCAAATGACTTAATTTGTCTATAAACTGTGAAACAAATGTGATGCAATGTAAAAATAGCAATGAAGATCTAGTTTCTGGATTTTTAATTTCTGTGGTTTCTTTTGAGCAAAGAACTAAGCTATACATCTGAGCAGGAAAAGGGTCCAAAGCCGATAACAGCAAAAGGGATTAAAAAAAAAACCAAAACAAAACAAAAAACCAGCCCCAGAAAGTGGTTAGGCAAATGCAAGCTGAGACTATAGCTTATTTGATACAATTGATGTGGTTTTTACTGTTGCCCTCATCTGGCACTTTTTGTGTCACCCATCTGTTGTGTCTGACTAGGAAACTAGATTACTGTCTCCGGAGGCATTGACTACTCTTCCCACAGCTTCGATCAGTGATCAGTCTAAAAGCCCCCAAGCGTTGGTTTTTTCCCAGTGTGACACTGTATGCAAATGCGCAATAATTGGAACAGAGTACATGGAAAACACCATCCAGAGTTTGTTGCTGTCCAGATGTGTTTATAATAGTTCCAGTGAAAATGTAGGTGTAAAATTGCAGGTGTTGTGGGTCCAGGATATAACAAGAATATGTGTAGATTTGGTATGTGACTTCAGAAACAAATCAAAGCAAAACCCACTAAGTGCTGAAAATAGACCAAATTAAAGTTATCACTTTTTGAAAGTGTATTTTAAAGTAGACCACTGGAGTCAATTGTATCTACTGGAGAAGATAAAGTGGGGCTTTGAGTAATACTGCTTGTTGCAGTATCTTTGTCCAGAGGAATAACCAAATGAGGCCATTCCTTACTTGTTTAATTTCATTAAGATATCAGCCTTACACAATTTCTTGTGTTACTCTGTGAAAGAAAATCACAGATTTTTCAGGGGATTCAGAGGATTACCCATTGTCCTCCCATTGCCTAGTAGAAGGCATTGCTGCTGAAAATGTGTGTGGAAAAATTACAATTCTAGTCAAGCTTTATTTTTTCATTGAGGCTGAAATTTCTGTGAAGGATTTTCTAGTGAAAGTTCAAGTATAAAGTTTGTTAATTCGTAGTACCTGTGTAATAAGTGTAATTTTAGCTCTTTACGAAGTTCTTTTGCTCTTATTTGCTAGCACTATACCTCTTTGTGTTACACAGATTTGGCAGTCTTCCTTGCAGCTGCTTTGTGGTGCTGCCTGCTCTACCTCTTCTGGGTCATCAGCCACTGATGTGTTTCCTCACAAGTGTGAGGGTGCCCCTCTGTGGTCTTCTCAGTTTTGGTGACTGAACCATTTGCTGGCAGAGACCCTTCAATGTAAGGGCTTGGTGGCCAGATTAGTTCCTCAAAACAGTATGAACAGTGGTACACAGCTAACTTAGTAGCTGGGGAAAGTACTGAAGGCAGTGCAGGAGTGGCTGTCTGCACTGATGCACGTAGAAAATTACAGAAATATAGTGAAAAGGAATACTCAGGAAAGCAGACGTGTCAGTGATAAAACACTGAATGTGCTCAACCCATCTGAACCAAGTGGTCGCAGGAGGCTTCACCATCAGAGATGGTGTCTGCCTTTGGGAGGATGGACGAGGTTGTGGGGATGAGGCATGTGGAAATGCAGTACCTGTGGAAAATACCATTTGGTTATCTTGGGGTTTTTTATGACCCCATAGCGAAAGGCATAAGAGATTTTTGTAATTCGTTGCTACTTTCAAAGGGTTCTAAGCTGTTTTCCAGTTCTGAAGTACGATGAGCCAAAGCGAGGCAGTTGCCCTTGTTGCACACTGCATCTGTCTGAGTCAAGTGAAGAGAAGTACAGAAGTGCAAGAGAGTTGTTCTGTAGGGTCTTCGCTGAAATGCCTAACAGTCAGGGTGAATTGCTCTCATTCATGAAATATTGTATTTTTCTGCATTTTCTTTAGCAGAATAATAAAGACTAGAAAATTATACCACAATGACTTCGTAAATCTGATACCTGAATGGGAAATTTTAAAGAAAATTATGTTACAGGTCAAAATTGAAAAAGTATTTACAGAAAGTTAAATAGTGCAGATAAGAACATGATGGCTAAGATGGAAAGAAAATTTTAGTATAAACATAAATCTGAATGTATGAGCATCCTTATTTTTGTCATATGCTGCAGAGGTTAAAGAACTGACAGCTTGCCTACACTTGAAATTCTATTTAAACTAAGATAGATTGCAATTTAAAGTGTGGTATTTGTACCTAAGTAACAATCAACCATGGACATTTCTCACAAAATATAAGTGTTATATGCCTATGTGCCTTAATCTCCATCAAACATAAACTGTAAAAGGCTTCAGCCTGCAATTAAAGAGGAATGTCGGGCGTAATACACCATTCAAAGATACAGCTTCAATATTTAAGGGTAGGTAGATTTACAAATACTTGGAGAGCAACTGAAGGCAAAGTGATGCAAATTATCAGTGGCTGCAGAAGTGAAACCACAAATAATGGTGAAGGCTCCTTGTGACCTACCTGCCCAAATTTACATTTCCTGTGTCCACGGTCTGACTTTGAGAGTCTCCATTTGTGTATTTTGGAACTAGAAACAATCAAACAGGGTCTTTAGAAAAATGCTTCTGACAAGGGTGCATTGGGTGTGCTGCACTGCCCAGTACACCTGCTCTCTCACAAGTCTTCTTCCCCTGTTCTCTGCAGTACTGTGTGCTGTGATACCTCTGAGATCTCTTGTGGTAGCCCAGCTAGGTGCTTTTCCAGGCAAAAGCCAGATGCAGATCAGTTAAAGGTAATCTCAAGATAGTAGGAATATAAAATAATCATATTTGTTATTCATCACATCCCTATAAAATTTGGGATAAAAGAAAGAATACCCTTTATTTTGGCTTTTCAGTCAGTTGCCAAAAGGCATGATTTATAGCCACATACAATAATGCTTGTATATATGCTTGAAACCATCTATGGAATTGTCTTCATCTATAACAATATTATTTAATAATTGTATAGGCATTAAATTACATTAGTATGTGTGTCTGTATCTGGGGAAGAGGGAATTATGAGCATGTGGCGAAAGACCTGTGAAATACTTTAGCAGAGATAACAGCAGAAAAACTACCTCAGGTATGCAGTGAATAGAAAAGATGTGGCAGCAGTGGATTACTTTTATAATTTAATTATCAGTTGAGTTAAGCGTCAATAAAATTGGTGTCCCCCAAGAAGTTATGGCAGGCACAAAATTAAGTACACTTTATCCAAACTTTATAACATAAACTTATCTTTCTATGCTCTGATTTTTGCAAGAAATCACATGAAATGAACATAAGTAAATTGATATATGAGTGTGTTGAAAAAAACACAATTGCTGTTATTAGTGTAGCCTTCTATTCACTGATGTATTTTTCAACTTTGTTTAGCTTACAGACCTGCGAAGTGAGTGGATACTAAGTTGACTTATCCTTCTTGACTATACTAATGGAAGGATTTGTTAGAACTGACTTTGAAACAAGAGCTCCTGAATTCTTTTCCTACTGCCATCCTGCCATTTCCTTCGCAAACCTGGGAGATGGCCAAAGTATATTATGAAGAACTAACACCTCCGCATCAGCACTTCTGTGTAGTAGTCCCATGGTGGCCACTGCAAGCAAAGGTAGCTCTATTTTTAAATGCAAGGGAAGCCCTGTTTTTTCTGGTATTTGCTATCCCACTGGGCAGTGCAAGGCCTTTGGTCCAAGAGCAGGGAAGCCTTGACAAAGTGGCTCTCTAGCTACGCTGAGAAGATGTATCCTTCTTCTCACATAAAGTGTATTGAGGCCTGTGGTCCCCACAACACCCCTCTCTCTAAATTTGAGAGATGCGGATTTGATGGGTGAACTGTTCAATGGATGAGGAATTGGCTGGATGGTCATGTCCAGAGGTCAATATTTTGACCAACATTGGTGACAAGAATTGTCCTCCAGGGGTCTATAGTGGCACCAGTACTGTTAATTGTCTTCACCAATGACATGGACAGTGGGATTGAGTGCACCCCGAGCAGGTTTCCAGATGACACCAAGCTGAGTGGTGCAGTGACACACCTGAAGGACAGGGTGCCATCCAGAGGGACCTGGACAAGCTTGAGAAGCAGAGCCATGGGAATCTCATGAGGTTTAACAAGGCCAAGAGCAAGGCCCTACACCTGGCTTGGGGCAACCCCCAGTAACAAAACAGGCTGGGTGATGAGTGGATCAAGAGCAGCGCTGCCAAAAAGGACTTGGGGTGCTGGTGGGTGAGAGGCTGGACAAGAGCCAGCCACGGGCACTCACAGCCCAGAAAAACAGCCATGTCCAGGGCTGCATCCAAAGCAGCGTGGCCAACAGGGCCAGGGAGGAGATTCTGCCCATCTGCCCTGCTCTCTTGAGACCCCACCTGGAGTGCTGCATCCAGCTCTGGGGGTCACCAGGACAGAAGAGGGCCACAAAGATGATGAGTGGGCTGGAGCACCTCTACTGTGAGGAAAGGCTGAGAGACTTGTTGTTATTCAGCCTGGGGAAGAGAAGGCTCCAGAGAGACCTTCAGCAGCCTTCCATACCTGAGGGGTGCCTATAGTAAAAATGGAGACTGATGTTTTATCATGGCCTGTTGTGGTGGGAAAAGGGGCAGTGGTTTTTAAAGTGAAGGAGGTCGATCTATATAAGATATAAGGAAGAAGTTTTTTAGAATGAGGAGGGTAAAATAGTGGCACAGGTTGTCAGAGAGGTGGTTGTTTCCTCATCCCTGGAAACACTCAAGGTCAGGTTGGACAGGACTCTGAGCCCAGGTTTACTTCAAGATGGCCCTGCTTATTGCAGGGATGTTGCACTAGACGACTTTTAAAGGTCCCTTCCAAACCAAACTATTCTATGATTTTATGATTCGCTCTATGACGTACATGGGAAAAACAGGTGTGATATCATGGGAAAACTATTCTGCCTGACGTTTCTCCAGAGGTAGGCAGTGGCCACACAGAAGAGGTTTTCTACCATGCTGACCAATACATCTCTCTGGTTTCCTGGTCCTGTCCTTTCTGTCTTTCATTTCCACAGCATCTCTTACTTCATAAAGGGATTGTTACTTGGACAGGATTGGAGAGTAGTGTCTGACTTTGCTTACAATACTTTTTTGTTTAATTTTGCTCTCTGGTTGAAAATGTTGGACATTGCTGATGTGCTAAGAGTGGTCTGGCTGTTAATGTGTTTCTCAGAAACTTTTCATTCTGTAGCATTTCCAGAGGTATTAAATTTTACTATATCAAAGCTTTCTAGGTGTAGAATTATTATCATGTTAGATTGCAGGAATCCAAAAAGAGGTGGTCAAAAAAATGCTTTCCATGAACAATAGGTTTAAGAAGAATAGAAATCTCTCTGTGTTTCAGGAAGCAATGGAACTTGTCTTCTGTTTGCTTTGCCTTCCTATGGTACCAAAGGTGCTCCCCCACAAGAGACAAAGAACTAGAGGTGATTACTGATGGTGCAGTGAGCATGCTTCTAGGACGAAATGTTTTAATATGAAAGTGGCCGCTCTGTCTTTTAAATCTAGCAAAGCAGGACTTAAATTCTAGTGGGATTGCTACATCTTTGCATCTCCTAATAGGCCTCAGATTATAGGAGCTGATCTGATCACTTGCATTTTCCAACAGGAATAGGATATTCAAACCCTGACTTTTTCACTGAAGAGATAAAAAGCTCCCCAAACCACACAAACCCCCCCACGATATTCCAAATTTCTCACTACTATTTTTAACCATTATTGTCAGAGTCTTTGGGAGAAAAAGAAGCTTTTGAGAATTTACTTCTGCATTTTCCAAACCTTCACTATCTATGCTCACCAAAAATGGGGGTGGGGGAGTGGGTGGGTTCTGGGAATATGAAGAAATCTCCTTGATTCGGTTTCCTCATATTTACACTCAGTGCCTCAAAATCACTCCAGTATTGCTCATAGGTAAAAAAAAATACATTAAAAATAGAACTAATTAAGGCTTGGCCTTAAGGACAGGCAGTGTCCTGTGGTGGTCTACCCAAAGGCACCCAAGGACTTTGTGGTGGAAGTGCAGCTCCTATCTCATGATAATGTCCTGTCCTTCAGCGCTTCCTCTCTGCCACTGACAGAAGTTCATATTCTTGCACTCACTTCATGCAAGTACAAGTCACTAGGCAAGGTACAAGGTCAGGGAAAACAGGCATGTGAAAAAAGGTTGGTGTGCATTAAACACTGCAGCAAATAACAGCTCTCATCCCTAAGGTACTGTTTGCAGAAGAAGGTGATGATAGAGCTCATCTCAAAGACAGGAAGCTCTGTGGAAGCTAGAAGATACATTGGGCTCACTATTTTTAGTTTATTAAAGCTATCTGTTATGTTTCTTCATTGTGTTCAGCTCTCTAGCATCTTCAGAGAGTTATTACTCTACTCATTGAAAAGAAGGGCGGCATGCTATGACTCCTCTGTCTTCTTTAGGCCTATCACACAGGCTGAAAATTTTGTTTTATGGCAGATGCCTAATGCAAAATGGACGTGAAAGGGACAAGGTAATAATGCGCATGGTACCCTCCCAAGAAACTCCTTCCTGAACTTCAAAGGTAGAAAAAAATTCTAAGCACTAGTTGAGGAGGTGTGGGATAGGTCTTGAGTATTGTGAGTTCTTGTTTCTGATTTGAGTCCTTCTCTTTCTTTTAACTATGAACCCCAAAAGCTTAATCACTGGATATGATTACCTTTATAGCCGAACAAAATTATCATGCCGTACATCTGCTAAGGTGCATCCTGTTTTAAGTCAGGATTACTTTCTTCTACCTTTTTAATTTTGTTTCATTTATACTGCCTTGGAAAAGCAGTTTCAGATAATCATATTTATTTACTCGAGTTTAATTTCACTATCAGTGCAAGGTTTCTTTCCTCCTTTCCTAAAAGAAATACATTCAGAGCTCAAACAAGAGGCATTTAAATAGGTATAATTTTAACTAGCTGATTAGTCACAACCAGAAATTCATCTGCACAAATTCTATCCCTAATTCATGTCTCCTGGTGTCCTACCTACTCCATTCCGCAGACAATTCATGGTCCAGTCCATGTACCTTTGAGGTTCTATAATTTTGCCATGTACGGTGGGGTGGAACAAGTGAGACCTCTTCTGGTGCACAGTCAGTCTTGCACTTTGTTCTGGGACTATATTCTTGGCAGAAGATTTTTTAGTCCAACATTGACATTGAATAAGAACCTTTATAC
>VZRQ01001567.1:80457-116118 GCA_013397975.1 Machaerirhynchus nigripectus
AGTCATGAACCAGACCGAGGCTCCCCGGCCACTCAACTGGACCATCCGGAAGCTGTGCCATGCCGCCTTCCTCCCCTCAGTCAGACTCCTTAAGGTACGGTGAGAGCCCGCTTTGCATTCGAGAACCGGTGTCTGCCGCTGAGCACCTGCCTGGAGGGCTGCAGTCGCTGTTGCTGGAAAGTTAATTTAGAAATAGTCCCAACTTTACTATTAATTACCTTCCCTGCTACCTTTTAAACCCCTTGTGAGCACCTGAAGGTACCAATATTGTGCATCTGTACTCTCTTCAGTGTGTTTGTCTGCCGATAAAGGTCTGTGAAAGGGGTGAAGAAGGAAGTAAGGGACGGTGGATATCATCTGTGCTTCTGTTTGCCTTGTCTTATCAAGATGTGAACTTACAGGGATGAAGAAGGTGCCTGTTTCTAGGGCGTGTGCCCTTGTGGGCAGCCCTCTGCTATCTGTTCTTTGGGTTATCTAGCCCCCTAGGCAATACCTGAAGATCCAGTACGAGTCTGACCAACTTGTAAGTGGAGCAATATGTGGGTGGAAAAAAATTGTCTTGGTTTGCTAAAAGCTGTACATGGGAATAGGATCAGTTAAAGACTGGCAGTGCTGACAGCATCAGTGAAACTTTCTGGGTTTCTTTTATTTGTTTCAACTAAGTGTCCTAGTTTTGATGGTGTTTTTGAAAGTGTTTTTAAATGCGCTTTCCTAGGAAATATTTTTTTTCTGTTTGAAAAAATTATTTGGGATTATATGCTGTGGAGGGCTCTTATTCTCAGAATGCAAAGTACCATTACTAACGTGTGCCCCACTGAAGCTGTTTTAGAGGCATTTGCAACTGGAAAACAAAATACCTTGAATCAACTTTTTGATTAAAAAATAGGTTAATTAAACTGCAAAAAAATAGGTTACATTAGCCTTAGAAGTCTTCTTTGTTCTTTGAACATCTTAACTGGATTGTACAATGAAATTTTAAACAATATACTAATTTCCCTGTAGGCTTTGTTTTATAAAATGTTTTATTCATTACAATGTTTATCTCATTTCATCATAGTGTTTGATAGTTTGGCTTTGCCATTAATATGCAGCAAGGTAAAGCATGGCTAGTGTGACAGTGTATTAGATGGCAATGTTTGATAGAACCATTTGATTTTGTGTGAGTAGCTTGGAAATTAGGTCAGTTCTTACTACTGCAACATGCTTGAGCAGTAGTGGAGCGTATGACATTGCACTTAGCAGACATATGTTGTATGTATAATTATTGTATACGTGATTCACAGATGACCCTGCTGTGTATCCTAGGAGGTATTTTTCACATCCTCACAGGAAGGGGCTACAGTTGAAAAATATTTCTGCTTCCAAACCAGATGTATGGCTGCTGGGGGGTACATTGTGAGCATCTCCAAAGGACAAAAGAAAGTTATATTTTGATTTTTCAGAAATCTAAGTTTTATCTAATGCAGAACGAATCAGAAGGTGGTGTTGATTGTTTCGTAAAGGCTTCCCCCCCCAGCACCAGAAGCACTCATGAGAATGTGCAAACTCTGCAAGTCCGATGCTTTTAGAACATAATTTTGCCGAGGTGTGAGAACTCGGATGTGGGGAGTTTTGCTGTCATTCTCAATACCAGTGGGTCAGGGGTGAGGGGGGCTGCAGTATTTCTTTTTTGGCAGACGAATGTTGCCCCATGTGTATGGTTTCTCTTCATTGCCTATTAAGGATGAACACTGTGATGAATTATTAAAAGAGCTGACTAAAAATGATTTTCTGAAGCTACAGCTATAACCTGTTAGGGAAGGATAGTGACTGGACCCTGCAGAGTTAAAAAGAGCAGGGAAAATAACCAGAGATAAGCAAGCTCTTCACAGAGGGTGTGCAAGGTGTGGGAAAGACCACAGCAAAGAAGGTGGGACTGGCTCCTCTCTCAGCTCAAGAGCAGTGCTCATTGACTGGAGAGGGAAATGTATACATCAGCATCTTCAAGGCTCCCCAAAAAAGCTTAAAATTTGGCTTCTTATCTTTGTCTTTTATTATTTAGTGTGTTTAAAGCAAGTGACTGACGTAAGAACAGGGACCCCTTGTCTGAATTCCATCAGCCAACCTGAGGAAATTCTCCTGTCACCACGGAAAGAGTGTAGTAACAGCAGCATTAAATTACCAGATGTGTAGTTTAATTATTTTCTTGTATACAAAGTATTCTTTTCTATTTTGTGTTTTTCTTCTCAAAATAAAGAAGAAACTTTTTTTTCTTTTTCCAAAGGAAAGGTACTCCTCTAAATCCAAAAAACACTGGAAAGTCAAGTGCAATAATCTAAGATCATTTTTTTTAATTGCCCAGTTTTCAATTGGATTAAGTGGACTCAAGGGCTAATGCAATATTGTTTCTCAGTAGATGTTCACGAGACCATTTTCTATACAGCTTTTTTCTGCAGACAATGCTCTCAATAGCAAAATCAACTTTACAAAGCCTGATATGTTATGGCACATTCTTGTTACCATATGCTTTATCTATCATTGTCAAACTCTTTTTCAATGTACATTGTAAATTTAGTTAGAGTAAGAAAATATAAAACTCTATTGTGTCTTTTTCTATACATTATTTTAGTCTACCAGAACAAAAGAACTAAATGACCATTAACTTCCAGGATAAGTTTTTTCCTGAACTTGTAAGAATGAGAGGTAGCAGAGATTTCCTCTTTTACAAACACACAAATTCACTGTGACATTACCTGGACATTTCTAATAAAGGGCTCAAACTTTTCAATTAATTCCATGATTTTTCAATGAGAATTTTAAAGTTCTTACCCTGTGGATCCAATTTGAAATGTAGCATCAGTGCTTTCGCAGAGATGGATCTAAATAAACACTAAAATCTAGGACTGCATGGAGGCAGGGCTCTTTGTTTACTGTTTGTTTACTTGAAATTACTGTTTTTTAAATAGGTAGTGAAAGAAGTTATTCAGCAGGTAGGTTATGTTCTTGTTCCACCCTGTTGAAATGGATGAGCAGTGCTTAGCTGCATGAAACGACATTGGGTAGAGCTCTTGCCACAGTGGCTTCATTTAATTTAGATAAGCTAGCACCATTTGTAGATGTGTCCAGTTTTGCTTTTCTTCCAGGCATGTGTTCCTGTTTTAACCCACTTCACAAATACGCTCATGTTTAGGTGTGGTTTTATCATCCTATTTTCTCAGTTTTTCATTTTCTTACAGGCACACAGAATACTAGGAGCTGCATTGGAAGTACAGATTGAAAGAATTTATTGGAGAAGATTTTTACCACTTGTGTCATCAGCTCATACTTCACTGCTCCTCTTTTTTTCCTCTAATAAGTTACTTCCTGTAGCACATTCCATGCTGGTATTTTTTTGTACTTGTTTCAATATGCTTAAAACAGGCTAACACACTGCCTAATGCCTTCCTTTCTGAAATAAGAAGTGCTTTGAGCACATATGCAGAGAGGGTGGCTTTGTGCAGAACTGTCATTGTCCTGAGATGATCAGGTTAGATTTTAAAAACCCAGACATTTTAGAATAACGTTTTGGGTTCTTAAAAAATGAATGAATGAATGAACGACATCATACTAAAGACTTCACTCAGAGCACATTGTGCCCTAGGAGAGGCCGCAGATGTTGTACTTCTGCTTTAAACAGATCTAATACATGCCATGCGATCAAGAAATGGGCAATATGCTCAAGAAATAGAAGTAAAAAGAAGTAAATAAATAAATAAACTGAGAGTAGAAGAGGACTGAATAACAAAAGGTCTGTAGTGTGCATTAAGGCGGTTAACAATTTAACACCACAGATTTATAGATGTGCAAGTGTAGAAGTACTGCATGAAACATTTGAAAAGCAACAGATTACCCACCTTTTTTTTTTTTTTTCTTAATAAGACTAGTAAATTTTTTCATAATGAACCTGGCTTGCATGTAAATAGCTAGGCTTGTAAGGCAGGAACCTTAGAAGGACCAGAGGAAAGGAAACAAAGTCAATCACAAGAAACACGGGAAAATATTTTGGCTATTCTTTCCCAACATACAGCTCAGCAAAAATGCCAGCTCAGCTCTACCAAATAAAGAAGAAAATTTACCTGACCTGGGCAGTAGTCTAACCTAGCTCCTGAACTGGTGGAAGACCAGAGAGATCCGACACTAAATTTCTCACCAAATGAAACACTAGATCTTCTTTTTATTAATTTTTTAAAATTTAATTTCTCTACCAAGAATGCATAAGGTAACCCAAGAGAAAATTAGAAGGCTGAGAAATAGCTCACTAGAAGGAGACACAGTGTCTTTTGAATGTGACAGTACATACATATGACATTCTGACTGGGCTTACGTATGTGAATAAAAAGGGTGGACAGTGTTTCTCCTGCTACAGCAAGTTTGGTTATGTCCATAAAGAAGGTGTCTACAGGAATAAAGACCAGGGAGGCTTTATTAAAGTACATCGTGAAATACCACACTGTTCAATGGCTAACATCAACTAAAATTGCATTGCTGTTTGATTACCAAATATAATTTTATTTCAGGATAATTTTTTAAAATCTGTTTTGGCAAATGGAGTGAAGGATATTGCTTCTCCAGAATGGTGGAAGAATGAAGTGTGTTCTGTATTAATAAACAGTAAATTTTTATATTTCCAAAGCTCCTACTGTGAGAAAAAGTGATTGTAAGAGGGAAGAAAGTTGTATCTTTTGGAGGTAATTTTACTTCTCAAATGGATTGCAGAAATTATTAAAAAAACCCCAGGTTATTGGACTGACAGAATACCCCCATATTTCAGGGGAGATAGTTTTGATAAAGGATTTTTAAAAACACTTGAAAGGTCAATTTGTGTGCCATAATGATGAGAGGATAATCTTAAATTGTGTTATGGTCTTCAAAAACAGAAGCATAAGCTTTTTATGCTATTTTATTCACTGTCAGTGAGAAAATGAGCAAAAATCTAAACGCAAAGGCAGTCAAAAGGCTAAGAGTTCTTTTGCTCTTTGCTACTCTTTTGATGTCCAGCTGGCAGTGAGGTCTTCTAGCTTATGCTTAATAGATAAGAATTCCGATTATTATTTTAGCTAATTTACAATATTTCAAGCTGTAACAAAATGAGAGGACAGATTTACTAAGTCTTGATTGAAAAATTGAGATTCTTGAAACGGATCCTAATGCATGCAGTTACCATCACTGAGGTGGTATACCAAATGTTTTTGAAAATAGTATGCACATTACTGGCAGTAAAGTTAGGGTAGTAGTTTACCTATATCTGCATTCAGCTTACTGAGTTAAACTGTAATAATGAACGAGACAAAACTATGCATCTCTCAGGAGGATTTGATGAATTTGGGGAAGCCCTTAAGATCAGAGTGATATACTGGCATGCAGAAAGTATCAGTCAATGTGACAATCTTTTCATAAATTCACTAATAGAAAAACTAGTCACACCTCTGTGCATGGTGGGATGCTGTATATGGTGTGAAGTACAGATGAGTTTTATGTGTGCATGTAAGTTTTATTCAGAAAGCAATTATTTGACAAACTTCTGTTTTCCTGTCAGAAAGAATATATTTGTACCTATCACCTTTTTAATACGTGTTGCATGTTCTGATACTGATTCCCGGGTTTTCTGGGTTGTATTATTTGTCCTTAGAAGCACAAAGGCCACATTTCCAGCAAAGAGAAGGATTCAGCTTTCTGTTCTGTGTTCTGCTCCTTGGCCCATCAGTTTCACCCTTTCAGGATGGCAGGAAAGAGACCTGGGGCTAGGGCATTTCTGTGTCTTTGCAGTCTCCTGCTTTAATGTAAAAAAATTCATTTTACACCCCAAATTAAGGGAGCAATGGGTGCTGCAATGTATCTTCACAACGCCTTTGCACAGGTGTGCTTCCATGACTCCGCTCAGCTGTCAGCTGTGCCTCTAGTACTTCACATTCGATAACCAAGCAATGGCAGAATGGTGATGGCATTTCACAGCTGAGGCTGATGAACTGATAATATGCCTTTTGGAGTCTGCACTTTCTCAAAAGCTGCTGATTTCTTGAAGTCATGCTCCTCATCAGCAATGAGTTGAGCTGATCCCGTTAATGTGGCAACTGGGCTTGTTCATGTGTAAGGATTTTCTGACAGATTATGCCAGTTCATTTCTTCTGAAAGGAAATTAAATGTGGAAATTGATAACGATTTTTCCATTTTATATGAAGAACTCTGTGGTTAATTCTTTGGTGCAGTATACATTTTTTATGTGATCCAGAGCTTGCCAGCTGTTTGCCTTATTGACTGAATCTTTTCCATGAGTATGACTTGGGTTGATGGCCACTGACTTGGAAGAGATGTAGCACCAAATTAGTTTCCACAACAAGAAATACATTCCCAATTAAGAAAAAATAGAGTGAGGGATAAAAAAAAAGAGCATAGTGGTGGAGGTCATGTTTCCATGGAAAAACCTACATGTAAGAGGTAGACACATCAGTGCCATTTTGATGGCAGAGGCTGTAATCTGCTAATGTCATGTAAAGCGAAAAAACAGTTTTGATTTTCAAGTTGGAAAGGGCTATGTGAATGAAAAGTTTCTTATTTCAAAGCAGAGAATATTAGCGGCTAAAACCAAAAGATTTTTCTTGCTAGGTATGTTACTACCATGTGAGTGCTATTTTTTTCCAAAAAAAAGTGATAAAAAAGATAATATTAAATTTTCAGTCTTGATGCAGCAGCTACAGTAGAAAAATAATTGGCTGTTTAAAATAAGGAACCTGCAGCTGCTACAGGTTTTTAATCCTCTTGCACCTCGATATTATTTTCAGTGTTTTCTGTAAACCCAGCTTTCGTTAGTTGTCTCTACCTTCATCTTAGATAGTGCAGTGAGGTTTTGTCATTTTCTGTGCCTCATGGCCAGTGGGTTACAGTGACAAAGATGAGGTATCAGAGGAGTACTCCAGGATTTTATGTTTTTTTCCGCACACAGAGGGTTTTTACCTTGATCTCTGCTTCTCATCATGAGGTTCAGCCGCTTCAGGTGTGGGTACTTACAAGAGGTTGCATGTGGTGCCATTTCCCATTGGCCTCTAATTGATAATACATGAAACATTGCATTAAACTTGCTTATCAGAAAGTAAATGCAAGATTCCTAATTCGTGACTGCATAAGAGACGATTTATGGCCGTTTCCAGAGAAATAAAATTTTTTTTAAAAAAGTGGTATTTTTGATGTATACTAATAGAAGAAAAAAGTTAAGACTTGTTCTGAACAGAATATAGTTAAAAAATAATTGTAAAATGCTACTAAGTGTAGAAATCATACAATCAAGGGATTACAGGCACAACGTGTTAGTAGAATCTTGTGCTAAGAGCGTAAGATTTTAATGTTGTTCTGCTATACTGTTCCTTATGTTTGAGAGGGTGCCATGTGAAAAATTCAGGGCACAAGACCATAAAGTGAAGCTGAGTGGTTTTATTCCACCTGAATTGCTAACAAGACTATGCTACAGTGTAAAAAGAAATACCCTTGGGGCTCTCTGGAAATTTATGTCAAAGCTGGTAATAAAGCATGAAATAACATCACTTCATCAAAAATACCTTTGATCCCCCAAGTAATATAATGACATGAAACAGTCTGACAAAGTGCTTTTAACACTGTCAAGGAAGTTACTGAAGAAGATATCAGCATTCTATAATGTAATTAAAACAACCATCAGGCTGACTTTACATTAGTGAGAAGGTGATTGAGTGAAAGACTGTTTTTCGTTTGCCTTTTCCTTCACCTGTTGCTTGTAAATGCAGACAGGAGAGACAGCAATTTACTGAGCCATCATAATTAAGAATTTAGGGAGGATGCATTGTTTTGTTTCAGAAGGATGCCATTTTTTTAACGTCCTGCTGTATTGAATTGGTGTGGCATGTTGCTTCTGGGTCTGTTGTGATGAAATATCACAGCTATTTTGCAGTGCAGTGGCTGGATGTTCATCTTTGCATATAGCTAAAAAGAGAGACCAAAACAACTGGATAAACTAATTGCAGGGTAACCTGAGGCCCTTTCAGGCTGATTTTTCTGTGATTGTATGTAGCGTTTTCGTAGTGTTCTGAATAACAGAAGACGTTTTCCAAATACATTCTTATTAAACTTTTGTGTTCAGTACTTCAAATTATTAGGTGGTGTCTTATGCAGGAGATGAACGGGTTTGATGAACAGTGTTTTTTTCTGGTTGCAAATTGTGCACTATCACATTAAAAGCATGAAGGTCTGCACAACCCAGCCATAATACTACAGCTTTTCTCAGTTTTTTCTCTCTACATTTCTGCCCACCTCTCTGCTGGCCCACTTCCTGAACTTCATTACTCAAAGAAGTTTTCAGATATTTGTCTGCTTAGCCCATGCTCACAGAAGCAGTAGTGCTGCCAGGTTTTGATGGCAATAATTGTGACAACCAAATTGCTACGCGCAGTCCAGCTTGACTGAGCCAGCCGAGGAAGAGGTCAGCTCCCTCTGGCTGATGGATGGGTAGATCGGGTATCAAGATTTCCCAAAATGCTTGTTAGACAAGCAGAGCAGTATTTAAAGGCATCCCTTTGGGTTTGGATGTGATGGCTTTAATTTTGCACTGTCCTTGATACAGCTGGTTGCAAAGTGATACTTCTTGGAAGCCATGTAATGTACTTTTTAAAATTATTCAGTTCAAATCAAAAATTGCCATAAATAAGAATATGGTGACAATTTTTTAGAGGTCCTACACTTACTGTCTTCTGTGAGAACAGGATAAATTGAGGTGTGCTCTGAAAAGAGACATGCTTATTCTAGCCTGCCACTAGAACTACTTCAACATGCATGATTTCTTACAGGTGTTTTTTCTGATCTTCCTAAAGCCATAACCCCTATAGGCAATCTTTTAAGTGACCCTATCTAGGTGATCAGAAATATGGTTCTGAGGCATCTGCCTAGATCTTTCTTGCTGCACTTAAAATTTATGATTTCTTGTTTTGCCCACTGGGAGCAGAGGGGAGAGATGTGGCAGCTTTTTCTGCGGAAAAATTCTTGTTCAGTGTTTGGAAATTGGCTAGTTTAATGATCCATGACATATGGTTCTTTGTTATCTTCCAATAAAGATTATTAAATTATTTATTCCACTATATCCTCCACAGAAATTAGACTGAGAGTCTCTTGCTGCTCATCATTTTCTCTCTTTTTCTAGACGTCAGGTATCTTGCTGGAAAGACCAGCGTGGATGTGTGAGACTCCTGCTCAATCTTCCATTCTAATCCTAGCTCTATAAACTGGGGAAGGGTTGATAAGGAAACAGGAGGTATCACAACTCTGCTTAATTTCAGTGTCCTGAAGAGACTGCGTTACATTTCTCTTAAATTGCCTACATCTTTCTGGTTTAACTGACTTTACAAGAACGTGAGTTGACTCACAACTATGTCTTCAGGGAGAGTTTTGGGAGAGCTCAGCTCTTTTTTATTTGCACAGCAGAAATATTCCTGTTTCTTCACGTAGCAATAAAACCAATGCTTTCTAATGGCCACATTAGCAAAGAAATTTTAAAACTCAATGTGGGGGACAATCAGAAGCACAGTACTTATTAAGACATTGAATTTCAAGCATATGTGCTACCTTTATTACATACAAATGAGGAAATTTAATGTGTATGTGTATTTCTCGGGAATAAAAAGGTGATTTTGAGCCTTCTAACCCAGTTGGAGGGGAGGGGGAGCAGAATAAAAGAAGGTTTTCAGAGATATCCTGGTGGGAAATTAAATGTGATCAGCTTATTTTATCTTGATGCATGTTGTTGTTTAAGAATAATTTAAAGATAAAAATCTGATCTATCAAGGCAAAAATATCCTGTGCAGTTCTTTATTAATGTTAACTGTAGGAGCTTTAGCTTATTCATGATGGGAATAATAAATTGCTCAGAGGGCTTGTTCCTCTTACAATCTGATGGGTGCTATTAGTAACATATAAAATCCATGAATGAGGTTATTTTCTTTTCGTTACTTTTATTTCCTAAATAGTGCAAATTTTCTGTCTTATTTAACATTCAAAATTCTGTTATTAAAATATTCCATGATAAAATGGGTGTGTGTAGACTTAGAGCAAATGAGAAGATCTACCTTTCACCCAATATTGTAGTCTGCCACAGATATGACTACAATAGGAAGTCTTTAAACAAGTACTGAAATGAACAGATAGTTTGCACAAAATTACCTGACAAATTTAGCATCTCGGCACCGTGAGATGTGTTAACACAGTTATTTTCCATTAACTTATTTCCAACTCATCTGAAATTCAGTTGCATCAATGGAGACACACCCATTTTTTGGGTGGTGTGACCCTTACTTGCCAGATAGGAGAGCTCAAAGCTTGAAGGAGAAACTGCAATAGTCCGGGTTATGTATAAAGCACATTATGTTTTAGTTCAAGGCTGAGTGTACTCTCAAGTTTTCTCTGCTGCAAATGCATGTGTGGATAACCAATGCTGCAATTTTTTTTCCATATCAAATGTCATGCGCACTTCTCTAAAAATAAATGAGGAGGGCAAACAGCTGAAGCAAACTACTTAATATTATCAACTAAATATGAGTATCTGCAGAGACGTGTGTGGAACATTTATTAATTAAATTGATTAGAAGCGTAACAGAAAAAATTGCTTTTTCATTTTCTTTGAGCAAAAAGTATATATTCGCTATCCATGGCAATTCTAGCCCTTGGTTACATTGATGTAATCAGAAAGTGAGATTTTATCATAGTAAAACCGCATTAATGGTGGAATCTTGGCTCCTGGTGCTTTGGAAATGCGTAGTGGAGCATCCTACTTTAGCTTGTTTTGTGGAATACAGTTTATTCGCTAATGGATCACTTTATGTGACGTTGCTTCAAGCGTTGATAACTAGATTCTTTGTGACTGTCATCCCAAGCCTAATTCTACTCTTAGCACATGGTAGTAAATGCTCATTTGAAACTCAGAGGTCATTTCATGTCAGGAAGGATTTCTCTCCAGCGGTGGTTTAAGTTTGACTGACATGGCTGTTGACCCTAGTTCACCCTTTCTTCCTTGGCCTTGGACAAAACAAGGTTAATACTGAAACAAAGTCTGAACTAAGATAAGTGTCTCTTCTCCCACAGCATTTCTACCGTAATGCTGTTGAGTGCAATGGATGTATATGAACAGTCTAGAAAAAGGTGTCTGCCAATGGAAAATACCAGTTTAGAGGCATATATTGTGTATCATTATGAGTAAGGCTACCACTAATATCCTCAAAGTTGCTTTATAGTGCCTTATTTTTGTGTGCTTGGAACTAGTGTTCCTTGATATAGGTTGATTTTGGAGAAGCTGCTGAGTCAACATACTCTGGAAGTAACAGTCCCCATTAGCAGTAACAGCCTGTTACCTTGTTTCCTAAAGCTGAAAAAATCAAACTTGCTAAGATGAGGAACTTGTAATGGGTCGGTATCAGAAACATTCCTTTAAAATTACAGCTATTTCTGGGTTTCCTATCTGTGCTTCCATGATGCCATAGGCGGTGCCTCTGAATTTTACATTTGATACCTTTCTCAGAAACTCAAATCAACTGCCATTAAAATACTTGTTTCATGGTGTAGGGACTTTCTCTTTTCACTGGGAGGCCACAGGCAGCAAAATATAATGCACTTGTTTCAGTGTTATTTAAAAAAAAAACAAGCAAAAAACCCACAAGTTTCTGTAAGGGATGAGATACTGGTGACTCATTTGGGTAGTTGAGATGTGATCTGAATACTCTGTGAATACATAAATGCTAAAACACATTATGCTTAAAGCAGTTATTATTAATATATCCCACCTCTTTGGATTACAAACATATTAGCAGATCTCTGTTCATACTACTTAGGTTTTTTTAACTCCATTCATAGAAGTGGGTTATTTAAAAATAAAAAATTGAAGTAGGTTGACAACAGAAATATTGATGAGACTTTATAAACAAAATAAAGCAGATAAAAATAGAAAAGTAAAAATTAAAGAAATGTCTTTGGATTTCATGCACAAAATAAAATAAAAATACATTTTAGAATGTTCTATTACTAATATCAGTTTGTTGCAGGAAGTTTATCTAATCAAGTTAATCTTTTCACTATCTGCTCTTTGCTGTCTGCTTCCTGGTCTCATTCTGGGGAGAGCAGATTACTAATTCCTGATTTGACCTACAATTAGTTAGCTCATCCATGTAATCTTGGAATCATAAAATTATAGAATATCTGGGATTGGAAGGGACCCATAAGGATCATAGGACCATTGAGTCCAAAACTCTTGGTCCTCTCAGAACTTCCTAAAACTAAACCATGTGAGTTAACCAGTCACTCCTTGAACTTTAACAGACTTGGCTCCCTGACTGCTTCCCTGTGGAGCATGATCCAGTGACCAACCACCCTCTGTGGGAAGAACCTATTCCTAATGTCCAATCTGTACTTCCTCTGAGGAAGTTTCAGTCCCTTTCCTTGTGTCCTGTCACTGTTTACCAGAGAGAAGAGATCAGCCATTCTTCCTCTGCTGTCCTCCTTGAGGGAGCTGTAGGCTGTAACGGGGTCCCCCATCAGCCCCTCTTCTTCAAACTGAATAAGCCAAGTAACCATAACTGCTCTTTCTCAGTCTGGTCTTGAGCGATCTTCCCTGATCTCTTGCTGTGCGGGTGCTCTCCACCCTCTCATCCCCACTTTGTACATACACCCAGGATTATAATTTCTCAGATGCAGAATCCAGCACTTGCTCTTGTTCAATTTAATGTGATTGCCCAGCTTTCTAGTCTACCCAGAGCTCTCTCTAAGACCTCTCTATCCTCGAGGGCGTTCACAGTTCCTCCTAGTTTAGTATGGTCTGTAAAATGACTGAATTTACATTTGGCTGCTGCATCCAGATCATTTATAAAAATATTAAAACATTACCTGACTTCCCATTTGCTATTTTACTCTCAATACTTGAAATAGTGGTAGAAAGTGGAGTTCATGGTGAAGAGCAAGGTTGAGCAGGAGGCAGCAGCATGCTCTTTCATCAAAGAGGACCAGTTGCATCCTGCACTCTGTCAGGGCTGTAGGCAGCAGGGGTCGAGGGAAGTGATTGAATCTAAAATATTCTGTTACTCTAGGATACTGTGAAGTGATCCCACCACTCTATATATATGTCTGAGAACATATCTGAGTGCTGTGTCCAGCTCTGGGGTCCCCAGAACAGGAGGTATATGGACTTTCTGAAGTTGAGTCTGGTGGAGACCACTAAACTTGTCAGGGAGTTTTGCACATGGCATGCGAAAAAGCACTGGGTTTGTTCGACTGTAGGAAAGGAAGGTAGAGGGGAAATCATATTTCTGCCTTTCTATACCTAGAAGGAGGGTCCAGAGGAGATGAAGCAGGAGTTTTTTCCAAGATGCTGAGTGTCAGGACAAGAGTAATGGAAACAAGTTGTCATCACAAGGGTGTGTAAGCGCTGAAACGGGTTTTGTGGACCTGACAGTCTGATCTAACTGGAGATGCCTTGCAATTTCTGCCTTCCTGATTTGATTTTTCAGTCAAACATTGTTTGAGTTTTCAAAATGGAGCAAAGACTATTAATTTTCAAAGAAAATATCCCTGGTGTCTGTTCTGTTCTAAAATGTGGACAAAGATGTATTTTTAAACACTTAAGTAGTGCAGAACAGCACTGCAACTGCGAAACTGTTATCATAGAAGCATCTTGAATTCAGAAGTTGTCAGAAGAATCTTCTGAAGTTACTCTCAGTGCTTGGTGGCAGCAGATACATCAAGGGGGAAAGGTGACAAATTTTGTATGTATTCTGTAGATGTGAAGCAGGGTGGTTTTTAAGTACACATTACATTGCAGTTATGTTCTGGAGTTGTTTTTGCAGTAATGGCTTTGCAGCTGAGTGTCTCACAAATTTGTTTGGGTGGCTGATTGTATCACGATTGTAGAAACTATTTGCAGCAACTGGCAGCTTTCGCAAAGTTCAGAGAGCCACTGTGTCTCTGACTCTTGCACATGCTAGCAGTTGAGCTAGCAGTTTTTATCAGCTACGTGCTGTCAAGCTGTTTGTTTTCTGTGACCTACTTCATTTCAATTTGAATATTTACTTGTTTTGCACAGCGATGCACCGTGAGGCTATCCATCATTTCTTTGGCAGGACTTCTTTTGATTCTTTATGAATAGGGCTAAGGCACCACTCGCAGCTATGGTGGAGGAAGCATCCCTAAGGATCCTGAGGCAGGGTTTTGTCTTCAGGCTCCATCTCCTTCCCAGAGAGAAGCACAGAGATCCTCATTGTCAGTTAACCACAAGGTTGTGCTGCTTCAATCGTGGCTGCAACAGTGGTAGGAGAATTGTATGCAGGATGAGGAAGAGCAAAGTGGCTGGGATCTCATGTGTTTTAGGTCTCCTTTGGATGTTTCTGCTGTCTACAGCAGAGGCAGTGGTTGATGTGGAACACAGCTGGGTAGAAACTGAAAGGCCACAAAGCTCTGAGAAGCAGCTCTGACAGAGGCCTCAGGTTCTGGGTCAGATTTTTCCCAGTCATTCCAATATAAATGGTCTCATTCCAGCCCTAAGCTGTGGTGGGCTCGCTACCCCACATCAGCTTACACTATCAGTTTCATGATCTGGATAGTGATTGGGGCAACCAGAGCTCAAGGCCTTGGACAAATCATTGCATGGAGATGAAAAAGTGATCAGATTTATTTATTATTTGGAGGAGGGAGCAACAGAGTACCAAGAGGATCTGTGGAAGACTTTCTAGTCTCACTTGAATCATTCTGAGTGTTTTCTTGGTAGAAGAATTTTAAGTCTAGGAAACTGAATTGTACATTAGTTCTCTGCTATCTTTCCTATTTTCTTTAAATGGACAATTTAAACACCTTTATTTATACAGGTTTGTACATATTGTACATTTGCACTCAGTTAAAGCATACTTCGGGGGGAAAAAAAAAACTGTTTTAAAACCGGAGCTCTATTTTCCTTAGTCTTCACTGAAGAAAAATATATATTGTAGAAATGTTTTTATGGCTAAATAATCCCCCTTGCAGAGTGCACTGATATGTCCAAATTATTTGGGGAAACCACTAAGCAGCCATTAGACAGTTTTCTTCTCAAATATCTGCACAGTGTTCGAAGTATTATTCAAGGTATTAGTCAAGGTATTCCAAAGCTAGATCTAGTCAAGTAATGGAAAATGCAGGGAAAAGCATTTCTACTGTAGTGAAATTAGGAATTCAATATTTTTCGTCACTTTCAACCTCACTGTTCCTTTTTCCAAAGGAGAACATGAATGATACCTCTCTGAAAAGCTGTAGAATTATTTCTTCAGTATTGACACTGGGAATCATACCCATCAATTGCTGTTTGTAGTGCAGGCTTTTGTTTTTTATTTCCTGGTGTTACATATCTGTCATCTGAAGTAGCTTTCTTTTAAGCCTATTATGCAGTAGTAAACTAGTGCTGTGGAAGAGTGACTCAACTCCAGCTGAGTTGAATGTACTCACATTATACATTTCCTTGTAGATTGTGCCTCGTGGCTCTTTAGAATGCTTGTGGGTACATTTTGAAGGAGGGCATAGAGTGTAGGAGATCACCAGTACAGGTATCAGTCCTGTCTTGTGAGGACACATGAAATAAAATCTGTGTCCGCCAAAGGTGTGTTTGCACAGTGTGGGTAACAAGAAGGCTTCAGAAGTCTCCCACTTGCTAATTGCTCTGTACCGAGATACTGAAACTCAGACCTCCTGACCCAAGATGGTTGCAAATGCTCTGGAAGAATCATCTTCCTTCTGCTTTCCCAGTAACTGGCCGAAGACTGCTTTCTCTTTCTTCTTCTCTCCATAAGAGATGCACTGGTGCCTCACTGGAAGCAAAGTATCAACTCAGTCACTTCCTCTGAAGGATCTTGGAGGATCCTTTCTGAAATACTGTAGTAGTGACACCTGTGTTTTTTCCAAAGCTACAAGATCTAGTCAGATAATCCCACTTCCGAAGCACGGAAGTTTAATCCCCTGTTAAGGTTATGCAGCTATATCCATCTAAATGACACGTGAGTTATTCACCAATTACTCACCTGGTCTTGGGCATTGATGCTTTGAGCTCTGCTTTTTCTTCCCTTTAGCACATGACACAGGGTTTTGTGAAGATTGAAAATGTTTTAATCAAAAATAATTGAGAGAAACATGGATATCTACAACCTTCTGAAGGTCAGATAATATGATTTTGGAATGGCTTTAAATTATTTAAATATTATAGAAATGGATCTCATTTTTCTTCTTAAAATATTTTCTCAGCAGGAGCTGGGAACAAAAACTTACGGCATTGAATTAGGATGGTTTACTGTGTATTTGGATAAAAAGAGAGAGAAATATCTTTCTTAGTAAATATATGGTCTGTTGTATGATAAAGTATAGCAGTTCTGATACAATTCAAATTTAAAAAAAAATCTTGGATTCTTAATTAACTTACTATTTGGATCATTCATCATGACTAAATATGATGTGCTCTGTCATTATTCCTATTTGCAATTTTTGGTTAAGAAATACCATATTCATCTCAGTATTTTATAAACCCATGTTTGGATTTGAACTGAGGAAAGTTAGTGAGAACGTAGAGCAGTAGCTTCCTAGTCTATGATGCTTCCACATTTTATGAGCCAAGAAATTTGAGATTGACTAATTGACCGAGGGAGAACTCAGGGGAGGAAAGTAGGTAGCATTAATGATTCAAACGTAATTCTACAAGTTGTGAGACAGTAAGTTGAACCAGTACTTCAATATAATGTTAGATGGAATGTGTAGATTTTTCTGATGAAACGTAAAAAAAGAAGATTCAGCTCATTCATGTAATCACTAAGAACCCACAATTATGTCTCAGGCAAATACACTGTTTGGCACATTATCTATCTGATTTGGAGTGAGTAAATATTTCTCAGCTTTGAATGACCTGTATTTCATTGATAAGAAAGTTATTCTAGACCAGACCTAATACTTTATTGTGACAGAGTACATGGTTTGCACAAATATTTTTTCTTGTTCAGGTTGTTATTATTTTTTTTGAACGTTCATAGGGAAAGATGATAAATGTAAATTACTCTTCCATGGCCATGCAGAGTAAAGATATTAATAAAATACTACTAGGTGTAAGTCTCTAAAAGCTAAAAAATTAATTTTCTGATACAGCTAGCTTAGATTTTTTTTTTTAAACATGAAAATTAGATACATAATTATGAAGCCTTGGTTAAACTAAAATTTACATCAGAATTCAAAAACTCTATTACTACTACTACTAATAATCTGCCTGTCCTTAATCCTTGTAGCAATCACACCAAAATACATAAATCTGAGATTAATAAAACAACATGCCATGTTCATCATACTCAGTAACTGCGTATTAGCAAACAAAAGGTATAAACAAAATGACCTTAACCTAAACACTAATTTTGTCTTAATCTTGTAATTGCTGCAGGCAGCTGCAGGATAAAGTAAGAAGAATCAGGAGAAAATGCCTTCTTCAGAATGACTTTTTGTTAGGAAATGGTTATATTACCCCAAGAAATGTGTTAATAAACTGTTATTGAATATTTGCCCCTTCAACTCTCCTCCAGGTCTTGAGTCCTGATTTCACTCAGGTACCTGTACAGACAGCATCGAGACCTAGCTTATTAGAAAACATGCATTGTTTTCCATTGCAATCTTGGCTGGTTTTGACTCTCATAGTAAGATGTCATCTTACTGTGATTTATAGCCCTTGCAGTTTTCTTGACTGGAACCATATAATGGCAAAAGAGAAATTTGAAGAAATTAGGACCATAATTCTACCTCTATCCTTGGTAGATTTTGGGTTACCTCTACCTGTGGCACAAACATCTTGCTGTTATGCTAGGATATGGACCCATAAAATGAATTAGGGTGTAGAAAAATGAGTGGTGATTTTAAAATAAAGTCCTTGGGCTGTTTCAGGGCTAACACCATTATAGTTTGTTTCATTTGGTTGGGTTTTTTTTTTAATAGATAATGTACTGCATAACCTGATATATTGATTGCTTCTCTTTGGGCCTTGTACATAACACAAATTGTAGTAATTAGTCAAAAGTATGAAACGAGTTCATTTCTTAAAAGCAGACACTGATAACAGCACAATAAAACAAACAAAACAAAACATGTAATAGTGCCTAAGTTTGAAACATATTTGAATTCTTTTCATCAATTCATACACTTCAAAAGATTTTTCTCCAAATTATTCTGATCATGTGTGCTTCAGGAAGCTGAAGTATAAGGATCAGAGACTAAAATTAAGGTCACACAGTAAGCCTGCAAGAGAAAGGTGATGGTACATGAAGTATGATACCTCTATAAACACCATTGCATACATTCTTATAGCAAATGTGCACTGCACATTCAAATTTAATTTTGTCATGTGATAATATATCACACCCATTTTTTTAAGATGCAGAATAGGGAACATTACCCAAGCTGCAAAATAGATTTGTATGAAGTAGATTCAGCTTCAATTTCTTATTGTGAGATGGATTATTTTTCTTTGTTGGAGGTCCTTTGTCTAAGCATGTACATATTCAGTTGTCTGAATTTTCATGAGGTAAAGCCATGCAGATGTATTTTTTTTCCTTTCATTTGTTCTTAATGTATTTTTCTGGAGATAAAGCTGTCTTTTTTTCGGAATGGTGTTGTTAGTCTGAAGCAATCGTGTGGTATCTTCAGACATGGATGGATCTGGCAATATTTCAGATTCTATGGAATTCTGCTCAAAATTCTACAGAGATGATTAGAGAAGGTTCTTGTACAGACTATGCCAAGGTCACACTCAAATAGTGCTAATTTTTCAGTCTCTATGTCTGGATTAGACAGGGATTCATTAGATGTAGTCTTATTTTGTAGAACTTATTTGATCTCTTTTTGTGTACTTATGCAAATAATTTATGACCAACTGAAAAATATTACCTTGACCCGCTAATGAAAAATTTTTCTCTCACAAGTCTGGTGTGTGTTTTTTACAGGAAACGTGATGAAAATATGGTATTACAGAGGACTTCCAAACGTTCTTATCCTTTTGGTGCATTAAAGTATATTTAATACTGAATTCACCTCAGTTGTGGTTGTTGCTTGGGTGAAAGTAGTGAAAACAAGGCAGCTTCCATGATCTTTTTATGACAAGAAACTCTGGTTTTGAGAGTGGCGCAATTTTTTTCACTTCCCTTTTCACAGGATCATAGAATTGTTAAGGTTAGAAAAGACCTTTAAGATCATCAAGTCTGACCATCAACCCAACATCACCACCATGTGCAACATTAAATCATGTCCTCAAGTGCCATATCCACAAAACTTTTGAACACTTCCAGGATGATGACTCCACCTCTTCCCTGGGCAGTCTGTTCCAGTGTTTTACAGTCCTTTGTGTGATTTTTTTTTTTTCCCAAATATCTAATCTAAACCTCCCCTGGAAGTTGAGGCCATTTCTTCTTGTCCTGTCACTTGTTACCTGGGAGAAGAGACTGAAACTCACTAAAAAGTCCTTTCAGGTAGTTGTAGAGAGTGGTAAAGTCCCCTACCCACCTCACCTGCTTTGCTCCAGNTGGCGACACTATTGCTGCTGCAGGCCAGGATGCCAGTGACCTTCTTGGCCACGTGGGCACACTCTGGCTCATACTCAGCTGCTGTCGACCAGCACCCCCAGGTCATTTTCCACTGGGCACCTTTCCAGCCACTCTTCCCAAAGCCTGTAGTGCTGCATGGGGTTCTTGTGACACAGGGGCAGGACCCGGCACTTAGCCTTAGTGAAACTCATACAATTGGCCTGAACCCACTGATCCAGCCTGTCCAGATCCCTCTGTAGAGCCTTCCTACCCTCCAGCAGATCAATGCTTGCACTCAGCCTCCTGTCATCTGCAAACTTGCCTCACAAGGGTGCACTCGATCCCCCTGTCCCGGTCCCCTCGTCAATAAGGATGTTAAACAAAGCTAGCCCCTCTACTGAGCCCTGGGGAAATCCAACCTGGGGAACATTTGAATAAGTCTAGTTCAAATATAGTGTTACTGATCTCAACTGGCGAGGTTTGTAGGCCTTTGATTATTCTCTTGCACTTTATGTGTGAGGATCTGTGCTTCTGCTCAGAGCAGTTGGCTAATGACTGTTCTGGAGGCTGACAGTGATTCCAGTTCATTGGGTTGCATACAGCATATGAAGATACATTTGACTTCTTTGTTATCACCTTATGGAATATCATGAGACATTGCTTGTAGAAACCCATTTCTGTTTCATTGTCATACCTAAAACCCTATAATGTGAGGATTTATGACATCCATTGACGGTTGACTTCTGCCTTCATTATAAGAATGCAAATCTTTGCAAATCCATAAGTTTCCTTTATACAGGACATTTGCTTTTGCGTGGAATGGTTTACTCTTATAGAGCATATTTTCCATCCGAGTGACTTGTCTTTTCAGGTTACATGCACTTTGTTGCACATTTATAGTTTGCATTTTTTTCCTGTAGGTCCTGTAAATTAGGCATTCCTGCTTGTCTGCTCTGTAACATGAGATTTATAAGGCTGATTTTTGTCTTTGCTGTGACATCATACTTTATTTACAATAGAAATATAGAAAGTTATTTCTTCAGATCATATTTTTTTCTGTGAAACTACTGTTTTTTGACTTTGATTTCCGTGTATTAACATTTGACCGCTAAGCCAGCATTAGGCTGTCTTATGGACATATATCATATGATGAGCTGCTGTATTTGAGTAGAAAATATTTGTTTGCTTCTTCTGCACGTGGAGTGTATGTTCTGTTTATATTTTATAGCACGTTTTTTCTTTTGATATTTTTCTAGCATAAATGTTTTATTGTTAGTGTCCTCAGTAGGTCTGAAGAGAAAGCAGTTTCCTTATCCTGACAGAAGCATTGGTGTTTCGTGAAGTGTTTCCACTCCAGAACAAACCTGAGATCTCCATCTCTTCGCATGTTGACTCCTAAGAAACCTCAGTTCAAAAGGTCCTCTAGTCGCTATTCAATTATAATATCAGCTTTCATTATTATGTGTTCCAATACGTACATGCTGGTAAAATCCTGCCGGTTATCTGGGTGAGGTCTTGACAAATTGCCTTGTCATTTAATTTATTTATGTTATAATTAGAACATAATGAATTTTTAGGACACATTTTCTTTTTTATTTAAAAAAAAATATTATTATATAAATCAGTGCATAGTTGAACCATCAGTCAGGGAAAAAAACCCACGATAAATTATTAAATATTTTGAATGTCTTTTTATTTCTATTTGAGATGAATTTATATTTCAAGAACTACTTCCCTTTCAGGATATCATTACAATTCCCAAAAACTAAATTAAATTCTGATTTATTAAATGGAATTTAAGAACTGGTGAATGATGGCAGATCAGTGCTTTAGGACCCAGTTCAGCTTAGACAGAGCAGAGAGACCAGGGCACAGAAGCTTGTGGTCGTATCGCACAAACCTTGTATGTGGTGTAGGCTGCTTCTTTTTCTGCCACTCAGATTCTGTTCCCACTCTCATCTTGATCAGCATTTTTTTGCTGTTCAACTAAGAGCAAAGGAACCAGGCATTTAACATCTCCTAAAACAGTTTTAATCTATTATTTCAGACCAGACAACTGTGTTTTTCAGTCTCCATTGGGAAGCAGCTTTTAAATTAGGGATTATTTAAAGTTTTTCTCTTACAATTTGTTAAAGGAGTGCTCTACAGCTAGTCCTACCTGCTCTTCTGTTTTGAAACTGGTGTCTGAGAATGTCTTCCAGGTGTATGTGACACCTTCTTTCATAGTACTGAGCCAGCAGTTTCAGTCTCAAAAAAGGATAAAGCATTTTGTTTACGTGTCTCTGCAACAGATGAATGGGATGTTTTCTGCAAGAATGAAAGGGGAAATAACAGGAGTAGATTTTGGGAAATGGCAGGATATCGTTCAAATTGAGCCCAGTGCTTAATGTTTCAGAAAACACATAATACAGCTCATTCACCTTCCCCAGCTTTTGTTTATACACTTGCCTTTAAGCCTGGTCATTTTAATCTTGCAAAAGCTAATGGCCATTGAAAGGGTAGGAACTTTCCTGCTTCTTCAATTCAGCTGCTTTTTCTCCACCAGCTGTTTTACCAGTATCAGGATTCACAAGGCTACACCCTGATCTGGGTGGCAACAGATCCGGCTCAGAAAGTATTTCCACTTTTACCAGCACAAGGAGAAGCAGTGGGAGTCAGTTGGGAGATGAGGAAAGGTGATAGCCCTTTTTGGAGTTTTGCTAGATAAAGAAGCTCAATAATTTTAATGAATGTCTTTTTAATGACGTATTTCTTTTGAAAGCATAATAATTCAATACAGTCAGTGCTTGATACTAGCTACTTCCTTCCTTCATGTGATCCTTTGCGCTTAGGGTTTTTTCCTGTTTCTGCAGACATTAGTGGAAATCACATGGTTCCTCTCTATCAAGAAAGAAAATTCAGTCTGCATTATTTTTTTGGCACCCTGTGTATTGTCATTTCCTTTTGATTGCAAATGAGTCTAGTATATTCTTCCGTTCACCCTTGCCCCATACTCATCTTAGCACTGAAATACTCTAGGAATTATTGCAGTTCTTGAGCCTTTAAATTCTTCTGGTTGTGCATGGTATCCATTGGATTACTATCAGCAGCAATAATATCCAACCAAATTAATTCTTTACATGTCTGATTATCTAAATCAAGTATATTCCACTGACTGTGTACGTAATTGACTAATAAAATACTTTGTGAGTATAAAATTTCTGTATTTTAATAATGTGTTTTGATTTGGGGCTTTTGCACTCCTTAGTTTTCTCCTTGAGCATAAGTAGTCAAAAATTACGTTGATGGGGTCAGCAAACACATTGCTATCATTGCCTTTATTTTTTCATTGTGTCAGTACAACTCATCAGTCCTTGCTTAAGTTTTGACTTTTAAATGCTTCTGAAAAACTTAAACCCTGGTAGGCCAAGCTGTTAACTGTCTCATATCAGTCTTACGCAGCTAGCAAGTCAAAAACACTCGATGCTGGTGGTTTTATACAGTGCAGCTTCATAATAAATACATTTAATCAACTTAAAACCAGAGAACTTTTCTTCCTTCATCTGTTTTTATTTATTTTGAGTACAAAAGGTGGGCACACACCTCTGTGCAACAGATCTGTTGTGCAGTTTACCTATATGTAAGTTCAATTTTAAATTCAGTTCTTCCTCTACATGTTTATCAGTGGTGAAAGTGTTATTACAAAGACTGGATAAGCAATCAAGTCCAGATGCTTCTCTCTCTCTTTAAATCACATTAAATTGCGGCGAGCAGGAGGATCAACAGCGGTGCTCGTATAGACAAGTAAGCATACAGCAGATGTTAAGATGTTAAGACATCACTGTCTCAAAACATCATGGGCACAAATAATTGTTTCAAAGGGAGAGAAGTAGAATGACAGGTGTATCTACAATAATGCCTTTATTTTCATAAGGCATGCAGTGATTTTTGTTTTCTTTCAGATAGGGGTTTTTACCTTTGAAACTATTCCCTTCTTTCTCTTCTATTCTCAGTAAACCTTTTGGGTTAATAAACCCAAAAAGACCCTGACTTCGCACAAGCCATTTACAAACACAGACAAATGTTTCCTCACTGTGTTGCTGCAATACACATCTTTTTATCTCCCTGTGCCCCTTTTGGAAAAAATATAGCCTAAGGGCGTTAGACCCCCTAAACAAACCTGAAGATGATCAAGGTGGGGTTTTATCCTGACAGGGTGGAGAAATTACACCATACCCCAGTGTTAGAAACTATGGACAAGGAGATCGATTCCTACCCTGTGTCCATGAGGGAACTACATAAGTAGGAAGTAGAGTGTGAGAATTCAGGCACAGTTTGATGTTAGAAAAATTAGAATTCTGTAAATCTTGATTTTCTGGTAGAAAAGGGATGCTGGCCACTGGTAAATGCTGCTTCTTTCTTTTTTGTCCCCCATCTCCCCCTACCATCCCCAGAAAGGAGCATTTGGAGCCTTCCTTACTCAGTTTCTGTGCTTGAAGAATGAAGGGAGAGATCTGTCTAAAAAACACTGGAGGTCCTGGGGAAGAGAGGGAGTGACTAAGGAGACCTTTGCAGTGCAGACTCAGGAGTGCCAGAAACCTGAACGCTTTGGGAGCCCTGTAAGTTTTGAAGGCTGGGGTTTGTAGGCAGGCATCCAGATGCAGTTTGGCATGCTAGGTATTTTTTACAAACACTGACATTGTACAAATGCACAAAAACTACAACTCAGCAGGATGTTGTGATGGGCACTGTACAAACATATTATATGAATGAGTCTAAAATTATTGCAGTGAAAGTGCCAAGAAAGAAACAGAGAGATGCAGACATTGGGTGTTTTTATAACCCATACCCCAAGCTGTAGCACACAGAGCAAAGCAGCTGAAACCCTGCCGGTTTCCCTACTTCTTTAAAGAGCTGGTAATTTCTGGTTCTCCAGGGGAACTGTAAACTGTATGTGGTTACTGTGAAACTTGGAACTGTCTACAGAAATTATTCAATTGAAAATACCATTGCAGCGGTTTGTCTCAAAATAGTGACATCATGCATTCATTTTAATATAATAAAATACTTAAACTATATTCTAATGCTCACTGTATTAGTACTGGTCCAACTTTAACAGTTGTTGCTGTTATTGTGCTGCTACATTTTATTAAAATATTTATTAAAATATTTGTTAAAACATTTTGTCTAGTCTTACCTGTCCAGTGGTGCTATTTTTCTATATTTCAAATCCTCCGAGTAACAGCTTCTTTGTGAGTTCATGGTCTTGAAGTCAATTCATCCTCATCCATGAGATCATAATAATTTAAGGATCCCTGCCACGTTATTTGACTTACTTCTTTTCAGAATATAGATTTTTATTAATGGACCAACCTTTGTTACAACTATGGTGTACCTATAGACTGTAGAAAAAAAGACAACTGTTCTCAGAACAGTCTGCTGTTTTGTTTAGTCTCTGCTCCTCCAGTCTTGCCTGGTGAAAAGTTTTTTCTTTGAATCCTCTCAAACTTCCTTTAATGTTGATGTTTATGGGAGTTAGACATCATGTGAATACTCTTTCTGATAAGAAAGTGTAAGGTCTTTTCTATTGTCATCTTTCAAAAGTAACTACTCTTATAAGTGCACGAGCAAGTTGCAGAAGTGCTGGATGCCAGAAGACTCGTGCCTCAGGGAGGATATCATCTGGAATTAAACAAAATAGTGGTGTGTTTCACCTACTGGAAGATAGAATATTATTGTGTGTTTTTTCTGAGGAGGAAAAAAAAATTCATTTCATATGTAATATCTTCAAGTATTTATGAATTTGTAGTAATGACTTTGAAAAGCAACTACAGTGACAGAATATAGAGGTGTTGTGCCTGAGGTTCATTGTGCTACCTCATGAGAACACTCATATATATATAATATTTGAATATCATCTTATCAAACAACTAGAAATTAAGATTTCAAGATGATTCGTTTTGTGTGTGCAGCATATCTAGAACAGGATTTAAAATACAGCTTAAATTAGGGATACTTAAAAAAGTGTACCCAAATTGTGATTACTTTTTTTCATTCAGTGGGTAGTTAATGGCTCCATTTCCAGTAATCATTTTTTTGAGATCAAATATAGGCTAGAAAAATTTTCCTAGCTCTCAGCCAAGGAAAGCTGTGCAAAATATTTATATTCATAGAACCAATATCTCCTTAAAAGGTCATCAGTGTCTTTCTGAATTTACAGTAGTCCTTAATAAAAAATCCTCTGTTGCCTCCCCACAAAATTTGGCAGTACTTCTTTATATCTGTTGAGTTGCTTAGATCTCATTTATTTCTGTAACAAACCAGACATGAAATGGTTGTCCTTCGTGTATGTTGGGTACTCTGCAGAAACAAAGGAGCATGAAAAGTGTCATAACTGTACACATATAAAATTCAAACACAGCAAGTAGCTATGCTTCAACCATAGCTTCAAACACAACAAGCAGCAAAGCTCTCAGAATACCAGTATAGTCCCCAAAAACCGTTGTCAGTGAGTTAAAATCACTGGGAATCTCTGCAACAGCCTGTAGAGATTCATCAGGGTTGGTAGAAACCAAATTTTTGCTTTCCTTCACTGAAACGCTGCTGACTTCAGCAGATACAAGAAGCAAGATGAAGCAAACTGAAAGCACTTTCATCCTTCTGAGGGTTCTCTCTCTATTGTCATTGCTCTAGTTAAATAATAAAACACAGTTCTTTACTCTCCGAGTGGCAAAGTCTTGGTCACCCAGACACACTGCTGCTACTATTGCTATTTACTGCCATTCCACATCATTCCTGTATATGTGGAGATTTTATCACTGTTGAAGATACCAGGAGCTCTGTTTGTAGGTCTGTGAAGCAGCCTCCTTTTTAACACCGGCCTTCCTAGAACTGAACTTCCGCTTGGGAGGTGTCATCTAGGAGTACCTGCACATTAATCACAAAGGAAGTCCTTGCTTTCTAGTTTCATGGTACAAAATGAAGGTTTCTCAGAAAGGCATTCCATTTGGAAAGTGATGAAATACATAAAAGTATACCACTCTTGTTAAAATCTAGCATATTATGACATATTTTTGACACCTAGAGCTTACCTATGAAGGCTTATTAAATCTTTGACAACAATCATGCAGTGTCAAGAATTTGAGGCAAATTTTCTGCAAATACAGGAGTGATTCTATGATTGATTGTATTATTTTTTTTCTAGGAGTCAGGTAAATATTTTACTGTTCATTTACATACAGGTTTATGAAGTAGAGCTATTTTAATATATGCCCTTTCATTTTGAGCAGCACAGATTTTTCAGCAGTATTGAATTTGGGTTTTATTCAAATTTTTAAACAGTGTTTTTCGTGATACTTTGGCTTGAAGACAAAGCAAAATGGCTTCCTGAGAGCAAGAGGTCTTCCTGAGAAGAGAGAGAGGTTCTATTACCCACATTGCGCTATTTCTTAGTATCAACAAATGTTGAAGCTGATTATTTGTTTTCAGGGAAAAAATGTAAATGGCTATGTTTGCAGCTACTTGAGATATGGAGCATTTATCTTAAAAGAGAAATTTCAATTTAAATGTATGAACATGAATACTGACTCTCTACCAGATTATATATTTTTGTGGAAACGAAAAAAGTAATTTAAAAGAATTGACAGAACATAACTAGACTTCAGAATAGAAGGGATTGTTCATCATTTTCTGCTGCAAGAGAAGTATAATTTTTAGCTCAAGTCACAAGCCTTCAGATTATTTATTTTTAATTAGTGTATCAGAAAGGAGAAAAAAAGAGAGTAATTTTCAATATATCACATAGCTGAACAAAACTTTACATGGTATGGAGCTAACAGGAAGGTGTTTCTGGTCAAAGCAAATGCTGGTCTCTTGATTATTCAAAGGTTGCACATTTCATAGAATAAGTCATTATTGAATGAGGACTTACACCTCTTGAATTACCATGAATTATTCCTTCTATATGCACAAATCTTTCTGTTTCCATCTATCTGAAGAAACTCTATTTTATTGACTTGAATCCTGTATTACACATCTCTCTGTTCATTAAACTTGGGCAGAATTGGAGTGGGATCTAATACAGCAGTACCCATTAATAATACTCACAATTTAGTTAATTTATACTATTTGTAACTAGTATTACCCCAGCTAATGTCAACCAGACAGAATAATGATATTTTTACAATATTAAATATTAAAAGGATGTAAAACATTATCTGGGTGTTGTTCAGGCTAAGAACTTCATTTGCAAAATATCCAGTGTTTCCATTTCTGCTCTGCTCAATGTGTGTTCATACCTTCCGTTAGGTGAGAAGAAGGATAGGATTTTTCAAGCAAAGCTGGACACAGTGTGCAGTACTATGAGCAGCTGAACTGAATCTAGGAGATCTCGAGATAGTGGAACCAAAAAGACTACAGCTGTTAAGACCATAAATAATCAAACTTCTCACTGGAGCTGTTTCACTTTGCACACTTATTCATTTGCTGTGCTGTGTTAGAGCAGCATTCAGTCAGGATGTTGAAATACAAAACCTGAGATCTCTTTATGACTTAGACGGGAAGTATCTTTGTTCTTCTGAATGATTCTTTTGTCTATAAAAAAAATGAATTAGGTATGAAATCTAGGATCATCAAAGTAAGGCAACATGCCGTTCATAAGGAAAAAAAAATTACTTCAAAAAGATGTTGAGAGAAGACTCAGGAAAGAAAAAGTTTTGGAATCCAAACGAAAGGTCGGAGTAGCCTTTTTCCCTCTATCATGGGTACCAGGAAGAAGAATTAGATGTGCAAGTCAGTAGTGTGAGGAGAATATACTGAACATTAGCTCTCTTCCATCTCTAAAATTTCAAAGGAAAGCAAGGCTATAAGATGCTTTTAAAGTCTTTTTTCTAAACTTCATTGGTGCTTTATTCTGCAAATTCTTGCTTCCCCCGCTGTCCCTTTTCTTTAACCCAAAACCTAGTGATGATTTACTTTCACAGTAAATCAAGACGTTTTAGAGAAGGTTAGGGCACTTTTCAAAAATTACTAGCACAGATATGTTGATGATGTTGTTCCTAATGAAAAAAACCCAAACAGATATTTCAAAGACACAGAGAAAAAGGAAAGCTATTTTAATTGTTTGTTTCATGAGTGGAAATTAAATCCAGAACCAGATGGAATTAGAAGTGAACTGCTGAAGTGACCTTCATGTGAGTTGAAAGCGTATGCATCTTTTATGATCTCTCATAGCATGTAAAACATATAGCAGCCAGCAATACTGGAACACATCCCTCAGTCAGCCCAACTCATTTCTGCTGATCTCACTCATATCTTGGGGCTTTTTGTGTTTTGTTCAGTTTTAGGGTTTTTGGGTTTTTTTGGCAAGACAAGCTGTGCTACATAAATATTTACATGTTTCATTCTCACTCTTTCATGTCATTCTGAATAAGACATACAAAGATACTGTGCATCTTACCAACATTTTTCCTTTCCTTTCTCTCCAAAGGTCTTTTCTACAGAACCTTTCAGTGAGAGACACTCTCACAAGTGCTTAGGCATTTGAAATATTGTTTGAAATACCAATTTCCATTTAATAAATGGAGTACTAAGCACTGATTGACTTACAGGCCAGACCGTGTCTGGAAAGCTGCAGATTTTGGATGTAAATGTGTGTGAGATGGCTTCATAACTTATTGCTGACTGGTGTCCTTAGAGGACTTTGCAGAAGTGTTCTTCCCCTCTCACCAAATGCACTGCACATGCACATGCACTGGAGTAACATCCCCTTCTCAGCCACTGAAGGGATGCTGCCTTCCACAGGAACAGCTTTTCTTAGTTGCTCAGGGAGGTAAAGAACATTATCCTAGTTTTAAACTCCTTTCTTTCACTTTTGAAGAAACTGGTACCTTATCCACTGGGACACCAGTGTCAATTATAGCACAGTGTTTAATCACCCAGCAGTAGAGACTGAATACCCCTTGCATAGGATTTGAGGGGAGTGAAAGTACTGTGCATGTAATCTCCTTTTGTGCATCCACAAGAGCTCGAGTGGATTACATCATCTCTGGGTGTAGAGTACCCAGAGGACTGCTAAAGCTGCAGATAGCTGCTCATCAACAGCAGTTCTTGTACACATTTCTAGGAATGACTGTTCAGTGTATAAAGGGTTGTTCATAAAAGTCCTACATCTTCCTTTCTTTCATTTCCTAAACAATGTGGCACAGCTCTTTGTGAAGTGAATCATGCTAAAGGTTTGCAGCAGGCAGTTCTATAGTACAGATGTCCTCAATAGACTTGGGCATAAAGAGGCTTAAGTTTGAGACCTCTTAACCTGCTGATATTAATCCTATGTGTTTAGTAAAGCTTATGTATAGCTTCTCTGCTTGGGAGTTCAGGTGGTGATTGTGATTTTTTTCCTAAATATTGAAATGTGTTGTGAGCTTGAACATAGAAAGTGAGGTGCAGGTTGTTACGTGTGAAGGTATGTAAGTGTCATAAAGCAAAGACATGTTCTAAACAACATCCTGTCTCTGACTAATGCTTCCACCTTTGTACAAATCTTCAAAATATCTTGCAGAAGATATAAATGGAAAAGTTTCAGCTTTACCCTGCATGGTAAATGTCGGGCATATTGCAGAAGCATAATCATATGCATGTATAGCTATCATGTCTGACAGAAGAGTGAATGGTACAATTATTTTTAATTATATCTAGTCCTAATGCTTGTTTTCCATATTATATAAAAAAACCCCTTTTGATTAATTATAGTTACTTTTTATTGGATATAAGTTTCACTTAATATCTCAGTGGTTTTTTCAGTTTTCACTTATGATTTGTGATCTTCATGAACATTTATCTCAATCTCTTCTTCGAAACAGTTAGTTCAGGTGCTCACTCTCATACACAATATGTCTTTTCCATTCTTAGTTCAGCTGTATCACAACAGTGAATTTTTGCATACAGTAAAAACTCTAAATGAAGCTGAGTGAGCCACCTGTGTTTAATCTGCCTCCTTAAACTGGACCTTCACGATCCATCCAACGTGACTTCTTTTCTTTATAGATTTGACTAACCTTCTCATGCATGTTTATCAGAGTAATTAGGATTTCTTGTAAAACTAGTTGGCTGCTTTTTTGCCTTTTTTTTTCTTTTTGAAGGGGGGAGCTTTTTTCTTTAGTTGTCGCTGTGTTTTGGTTATGATGCAAATTTGTTTCAGACACAATTCAATAATTTTACTGTCTAACTGAAGCTAGGACTCAAGTCATCCCTTGCTAAGGTAAGCAGGTTAATTTTGACTAAGTGTTGTGTATAAAAATTTTCTCTATGCATTATTGCTTCTGCATGGGAGGTTTTAGAGTCAGATTCGCAAATTTCTTGCAACAGGGGTGGAAAAAGCAGTGGAAGAATTTATGATTGCTTCTTACATATAAATTGTTTATTCATATTTACTTGTAAAATGAGTGCTCTTCTTTTCTCTCCCCTAGTGTGGGTTATCAGCAGAAGTAGTGGTGAGGGACTTCCTGTCTTTGAAACACAGGAGGCAAGTGTTTGCCTCCTCCGCCTGCCAGGGCAGCAGCATCTGCATTATTTCCCTGAGCTCTCTACCAGCGGCTCGTACTCCAATTTCATATTGCAGTCAACAGCCTTCTGCTCCTCAGGGAATGCAGCCCTGGCAATGCAGGCTGCTCAGAAGAGATATGCACGTGTCTCTGTCCTGTCCCCAGCTGGCCCTGGGAGCCCCACTGCTGCCTGCCAGGGCAACAGGCAGCCAGAAGCTGCCAGCACAGCTGCCCACTGCTCCCAGGAGACCCCCTTCCGCTGGGACTCCTCAGTGAATCTCTTGCCTACACTGTTAGTCAGGACCCAATTTTGTCATAACATTCTCTCTCCCCTTGCTTTAGGAAAAAAAAAAAATAGAACCAAAAATCCAACTGTGTGTGTGCAACATTGCAGATGTTATTTGGGCTCAATATTCAGATAACATCAGTGTTTCTGTTTTGTTTGTCTTCTGCCAGGGTAGCCCATGAGGACATTAGCAGAGACGGTGCTGGAGACACAGCTCCTAAGCCTGTCACTTTCTGTGTCAGTGGAAGCTGCACTGAAGAGACTTGTCAGAAGAGAGCTAGCTCTGCGAATTAGTTTGTAACAGTTGGCTGCTTCAGAAAAAGGGAATTTTCTTCATTGCCAGATCCCACCTCATCAATATTGTATTGCTTTCACTCTCCCTGAGAAGCCAGAGTAGGCATAGTACATCTCTACCCATTTGCACAGTACATCAGAGAGTTTTAATGTCATTATACTGCCTAGAATGGAAGTTGCATAAAAATGCTTTAGGAATTGGGTTTCCTGCATCTTTTTAATGTTACTGTAATGGAAGGAATGATTGCAATTAGTAACAGATAGCGTTAGGGGCAAAGAAAGAACTAATTTTCTTCTTTCACCAGAAATAAATTAAAGGGGTCTTGTGTCTGAAAGAAGTGGCACATGCAATGGAAAAGCTTACAGAATTTAAGTAGTTCTCAATCATATTTGAATACTTGGGTTTAGTTCCAACTATATTTCCTATATGAATAAAGGAACAGTGTTTTACCCATATTTTAGATATCTATTTTGTTTGCTGTGTCTTTCTATGTGGAGATAGAGCACATATATAACATCTTGTTTCACATCTGTACCAGGACAGAGAGCAGATCTGGTGCCTCCTGGGATTACTAGATTTTGTGACAGGAGAAATGGAGATAATGAATTTGGAGGATCCAGATTTCTTTTATAATTTGCTGTAATGGCCCCTGCCAAAACTGCTGTGCCTCTTTGCAGGAAGTAGGAGGCCATGACCTCTAGAAGTAGAAAGAAAATCAAAGCTGATGATTCCCCTAAAAGATTATTCAGATTGTCTGTCTTTACTAACTAAGCAGCAGTTCAAGTAATCTATTTGAAATATTTCTCTCTTAAATAGTACACTAGGGACTGCAAGAGTGGGAGCTCTTTAAATATGTGTCTCAATCCTACCACAGACTGAAAACAAAGAGGAGAAAAAAAATCACTCTTTGTCCACCCATTTACACTTTTGGGTCTGGGGTTTTTTGTTGTTGTTTTGGTTGGTTGGTTTTTTTGCTGGTTTTGGTGTTTTGTTGTTTGGTTAAGTTTGTTTGGTTTTTTTACTGCAATGTATTTGCTTTTGTTTAAATATAGGGAACTACTGCTGTCATACCAAACCTGGAAACTGTGTCAGATTCAGCTTTCACTTCCTTTGTGATTGCTTCAAAGCATGCTCTTCTCCCTCTAAACAGGCTTCCAGAGAGTGTTCTTGGCTGCTTCTTGATCCTTTACAAAACTTAGTGCTCTTACCAAGACAAGGAATGCCCTTGTTAGTCCTTAGAAATATGTGAAAGAAAACACATACTCAGATAAATACAGCTACAACTTAAATCCAGTTAAGTACAGTTGGGAAATACAGTTAACTATTCAAACCAAATTCGTATTTGCAACGTATCTTGCACAAACAAAAAAACAATTTTTGAAATTACAGTTTATGTTTATTCTAATGTGTGGATCATCTCATGGCAGATAACTTTCAAGCCTTTCCCTTTTAAGACAAAGCAAAATACTCAACAGAAATAGTGCTACCACCTCAGAGTCCAATGTATTTTTTGCACAAAGGTCTCCACATTGATAGCTTTCATGTACTGGTCTAGCCAATTGCATTAGTTTTCCCCACAGATTTTTGCGTTTGGGGAATCTTTTCCCCCCAGGAAGTAAAAACTTGTATTTCTTATGGTCAGTGTTAGTCTGAAACCACCTGGTAGGCTGAGCCAGACTCACACACAGCAACTGTGTGCTACTCCCAGCCTTACTGGTGCTGCTGTATCCATGCTGACTTGTGCCATGCATGGATTTCAAACTGGTGATAAAAACCTTGAATGCCAGACATGTAGAAGGTCTTCTCCCTTATCAGTTACAAGTGGTATTTGGAGAAGTGCAGCAATATTTGAACTGCTGCCTTCTTCCAGGGCCGCAGGCTTTTTTCTTTTCTTCTGTCTGGATGCATGTGTGTGAGGAACTTTACTTAAGGTCTTGAACATAATGAGAAAGAAGTTCTTCACTGTTGTAGATATCTGGGGGTCATGTGGTCCAGCTTCCTAGTAAGCAAAACAAATTTCAAAATGAGGTCAGATTGCTCAGCTGAATTGTGAGAACCTTCAAGGAAGTACTGCTTGGGCAGTTTGTCCTCGTGTTGATGACCCCAACAGGATCTTTTACCTTTGTACATTAGGAACTGTGCTTATTGCTACTTGTGACCACTGCCTCTTGTCCTTTCACTGTGCCTCTGAGCAAGCTCTGACAGTCTTTTCTACAAGTTTCTTTTTTGTTGTGGAGCAGATGAGTTACCTCTTTAGTATCGTTCTTTAGTCTGAATAAACCAATCCCCGTAACTGCTCCTAATATGTCATGTGTTCTGTTCTGAGCTTTTCATGTCCTGCCTAATGCTGAAGTTAACTTCCATGAAGCAGATTAATGTGACTATTGCATATCAAGATTCCTTGTTATTACTGATTTAGCTAACCAAATGGTCATAAAGAAACAACATTTATGTAACTAGTAATTAAAATTCAGATTCTAAAATGAAATAAAACCCTGGTTCTTTTGTTTTCTTAATTTTCCTCATGGTTTTCAGCTTGTATCCTTTGCCTTATGCATAGTTGTAATTGCCATGTCTGACCATCCAGCTCTATCAAGTCTGTGACCATACCATTCACCTTGTTCTACCTATGATGCCTATGTCACCTCAGTTCCCCCCAGAATCAGGCTGAATGGCCAAACCAGACAAAAGGCTTGAGTAGTTTTGTGGACCAGCATCTCCTAAGGCTGCTTCTTTTGAGCATGGGAGTTTGGGTGTTGGCAGAGCATTCTGGAGCAGTTTATTGGTACAACTGACATTAGGTGACAGGATTCCATATGCTTTTCATTATAAGCCTGTGTCAAATCTGCCTAAGACAATAACCTGGTTCATCTTTGAATTACGCATGCAGTCTCCCAGGGAAGTGAGTTAGATGTTATTAGAGCAGATCCTGAGAGTTCCGAATGGATTCCACAAGATCTTATATGCAACTTTATTCAATTGACTTTGAATTCAGACACAGGAAATCATGCCAAAAGTACCATCCTGAGTTTTAAATTTGCATCAGTTTGTAGACTGTATGGAAGGAAAAGAGTCTTTCTTCTGTGGATTCCATAATTTTCCCAGATCACAAACACTCTTATAAGGTAGCCACCAGTAAAAAACTTTATTGTTGGATTGTCATTTTTAGCACTGAGAAGAGCAAAAACAAATGCCAAGAGTAATAGATTCTGTCTCAAATTCATTTTGGAGCATTACAGAACTTTCTTCAAGAGATGGGTTCTTGTCAGCTATTTCCTATTTTGTTTCCTCTCTTACTGTGCTTCTAAATCAGTTTTAAACAAAGTTAATAGTCTTTGAATGTGGTATATGTAAGTTTTGTGATACAGAAAATGTGATATTTCTGTCTGAGTATATATATGTATACAATTTATATATAAAAAACATTGTAACAAGCAGACCTGAGTTAGTTGCTGCAAACAGAACATAGCAAAGTACTAAACACAAGTTTCTTGCTTTCCTTGTCTTTCCCTCACATCCCATGACCCACAGAGCTGGAGAAGTCACTTATGTCAGTGTGTACCAACACAAGACACCATGGTTTGGCTGTTTGTCTAATTTGTCATAAAACAGCATTGAATAAAATGCTTTCATCCCCAAGCCAAAGTCAGTAGCTCTCTCATGTTTGTGCATACACAGATTTGTTGATCACTTGGGTCATAATCACAGTCCCAACAGGAACTACTGAATTCATTATTCTACTTATAAAGAAAAATCCCAAGCTTTTGGAGTTTGGAGATTTCTCCCACTAGATTCGACTCTCAAGGATGACTTAATTGCCTATGCAAAATTTATGACAGCAGAAATTAATTTCCATGTCTGTGCCTCACAGTGATCCTATTCCTTCTTGTGTTTGCAGAATGTGGGAGAGAAAAAAAAAAAAAAAGATTTTTTTCACATTGGCTGGCCACATGACATTTGTCCGATTTTTTAAAATTCTTAAAGATGATG
>VZRQ01001567.1:116131-154378 GCA_013397975.1 Machaerirhynchus nigripectus
AAAATTTTTAAAGATGATGTTTTTAGAAAAAAAAAAAAAAAAAAAGTGGAGCAGAAAGAGTTGAACTGTGCCTAAGTTGCTGGTTTTTGAGCTTTTGAGTTGAACTGGTCTAGCTCAATAGGCCTAATGCAGTTGAACCATTTCCCTGTTCTAAGCAAGAGCTTAAATATGAACTGAAAATAACACAATAAAGAACTGAAAGAAAGAACTGGAAGTTGTTCTATTGAACATTACAGCTAAATCTTACTTTCTTCTATTGTGCTATTTAAAACCAGAGGGGAAAAATTTCCTTTAAAGATGATAACTACTTTCCAGTAGAGGATCTGCAAAACATATATTGTTTATTTGCTAAGCATGAACAATGTTGCATAAGGCAGAAAAGCAGTCTGTGCCTCAAAGAACATTTTAATCTAACAACACAGATGCTGAGTAGGCAAAATATGCCAGAGTCCCCAGTAGTAGATAATTGGTATTTTTCATGAAATTTATAATTAATGCAATTTATTCACTGTTTCTGGGCTGAGTTGAAAAGGTCTTGACTGAATACTCGCTGAGACAAGAGTCCATTTACTATGTTGTATGAAAATGTACTTAATATGAGAATCTGGCTTATCTGGTTTAGTGGGGCTTCATCTGGCATCATCAGATCAATGAGTGACTGAACTACTTCTTTGAAATTACTTGCTTTACTGAAAATGCTAAGTAATTCTTTGTGCATGAAGAGGGGAATGTTATTTCCTATTGGAAGCAGCAGTTGGTACTGAATGTGTTACAAATTCCAACAGTCCCTTCTTGCTATGATTTTCTCTTACATATCTGCACTGCATAGGACTAACAATGCTGTTTGAAGTCGAGGAGACTGCCTGTTGACTTCCTGTAGATACCGATGTTTGGGATGCTAATCCAGAATAGAATCTGTCTACCTGCTTTGAAAATCTAGGCTTTGTTAGGCAGGCATGTAAAAGAAACCCTTGCAGCTGCAGTCAAGGGAAAGGTATGTTTTAAATAGCAAAGCTCTCTCTGTGACATTAAGTGTTCTAAAAACAAACAAAAAAAACCAACAACCAACCCCATAGTGTTTGCTCTTTTGGGTGCCCAAAATAAAGTGCATGTTGGCATGAATCTGTCTCTGGCAGACAGATCATGCAAGTGCTGATTTCACAAGTCTTCTGAAAATTGATTATCTGTGAAGCTCTCAGACACCAGCAAAGATAGTTGCAAAAATCATTAGCATAGACTGTTTCTCATTTATAGTCTTATGCAAGGCAGAAGAAAATGGGTATCTACTGATTTCCATAAACAGTTCTTATGCATATAACTGAGAAATAGCTATGTGCTAAAAGGCTGAATTTTCCTGTAACTGGAACTTGCCAATAGTTATTTTTAAAATTCCATTACAATTTCATGATGAAAAGTTATTCATTGCATTTTCCCACTGATGTATGAAAAACTGTCTTTGGCTGCAGGTGTAGAATTGTCTTCTGATTTTCTCACTTGAAAAATTGTAGAGCTCTAAGAATTAGGAGTAGGAAAAGTAGCTTCAAAAGGATACTGAAAACCAAGAGCTAGTGGTGGCTGGCAGGGATGGGGCAGACTCTCTTCCATGCACTAGGGAGGTACTGTCAGTGCAGCTTCCCCATGCTTGAGCTGAGAGCGCGGGATGGTGGAGCTGGGACCTGGATTACTGCTTCAGATTTAAAAAATAAATTAAAAAAAAAAAAAAGGAAAAAAAATTTTTAAAAAGAAATAACAATAGTATCAGGAAGTTGGATTGAGTTGTATCCACCCCACCAAGACAAATAAAATCTTTATTCACATATGTATGAGTGCTATTCTGGGTTCTCACCTTGCTCTCCTAGTCCAGATCCATGCCACAGTGAAACTGCTGCAACAGTGGGAAAACTTAAGGTCATCCGGCATGAAAGAGGCATCACCGCGTCAGTACAAACTCGTGAGTGATTGGCATTGAAGGGGATGATAAACACGTGCATAAGGCTTGTTCTGAACGCATAAGACATGATGGATCTGGTATTGGTCAGTGGATTTTATAATGTAATACAGGAGTTCACCCACAGGACAAGTATATTCTTTAATTTAAGTGGTGGAAATGCAGCCTCCTTAGGCCATGCCAGAATACTTGCCTTCTCAGTGTGGGAAAGGGGAAAGTGCTTAATATGCTAATGATGTGTACTTTTTTCTACTTTTTTTGTTCTTTTTGTGGCTTTTTATGATGAAGGTGATGTCAATAATCAGTTTTTCCTTCGAGCAAAATACTGCTTCTCGTGGCTCTTTATTTGGTATTTTTCATCAGGAGAAGTGGAGCTCTAAAAAAAACAATCCATGATTTTTTTTTCCCTTCCTGAAAATATAAGATACTAGCCTTCAGAAATAATGAAATATCTTCTAAAACTTACTTTTTTGATAGGAAACATTTTGTAGTTTATTCGAAGTGAGTTACTTTGCTTTATGTAAAGCCATTTTTTATTACATTCTTCATAGGATTAAAATCATCTGTAAGCAGGAGTAAATTAATTAGATTTTATTTTAGCACCATGTTAAGCCAGTGCTTATGAATCAAAATCTTTATATGCACTCTGATCCCACTTCTTTTCCAGTTCTGTTTTCATGCCTCCTACTAGTATCAAATAAAAAAACCCCAAACCATTATAGCTCATTTAGAGGCTGGAAGTGAAATGTAATTCACTAAATACAAATGTATTCATGTGTAGAAACAGCAAATGTGTTTATATCTCCTCCCATAGCCTATGCATTCATTCCTGAATCCAGCTTAGCAGTTTAGTTCATGTCACATCTCAGTTTCTTGCTTCGATTTTAGCACACTGAGGAGCTTTCTGATGGTATGTTTATAGCTTTCTCATTTCCTGAATTGGTAGGTGTATAATAATTATTTAAAATTAAATTTCATGGTGCCAGCCACAACCAATAAATTCTCAAATCAAAACATATGGCAAATCCCATCTTGTGCTCAGTCAGAAGGAGATGGGAGGTAAGACTGTTAGCAAATAGAAGATAGCACATACACAGGTAATTTTTTTCTATGATAGATGGTTATCAAACACAAAGCTTGGTTTCATTTACACAAGGGGTATTTAGCACTCAGATTCCCTTTATTTCAATGAAGTAGTATTTTTACGTGGAGAAGATATGATGTCTTCAAGCTGACACACAAGATGAACATAAAGGCGTGATCCAGTGCAGAAGTCTCACGTAAGGTTTGAGGCTGATGCCTCAGCAGACCATCCTTATGTCTGAGTAATCTGCCTGACCCAACACATGCATAAACAAACAAGTTTTACGGCCAGTTTGAAATAATTCTATTTTTTTCTGTAGATATGTCTGCGTCAAGGTATCTCGTGATCAGATCTGTAAGGACACAGAAATGGGATGCATGCCTTGGAATGCTCGGTTTGACTGGTGGCAGTGGCTTTTCATGTTGTCCGCTTGCTGAAAGCCTGTAGAAGCCAGAAAACACAGATGAAGTCAGTAACCACACTATCTATGGCAGTACCCTGCAGCTTCTACTTTACTTCTACATTACTTTTACTTTACTTTTACTTTACTTCTTCTCTTTTCGTCTTTATCAATGATAAGGAATTTATCCTATTTTTCTTTGGTTTGTTCTTTTTTTTGTTGGGTTTTTTTTTGTCTATTTGTTTGTTTTGGGGTTGGGGGCGGGGGTGGGGGGGGGGACATTGTTGTTGTTGCTTCCAGTGTTGAATTAGCAAGCAAATCTCATTGCCCAGGAGTTTGAAAATTCAAACTGACAAAATTTACATATATTCTCCATGGAAACTTGCCATTATAGGAAACCTCTGCTGTTCTATGAGAAAGAAAAACAATGTTTTGGCTAATTTTAGGAAAAACAAGCTGGTCAAACTATTAGTGATAAACAGACCGTTTAACGACTTTGGAGTTTTGTGTACATATATTTTTACAGGTAAGGTAATTATTTGCGTGTATGAAGTGCAGTGACTGCAGATAATATCAGCCAGGAGACTGCTTACTAATGTTGCATAGGAAATTATCATTTTAGACACATACTAGGATTTCTGTACTTTGAGAGAAGAGAAAGTGAATAAACAGGAAATGGAGAAGTTTAAACTATGGAGTGTTTCATTCACAGAAGACCAGTGTGAATAGGATATATTAATATTTTCATTTCAGAGCCAGCTTTGAGACATTGCTGTCAGAAAAAGTAGAGTGGTAGTATTTTAGAAGGACATTTAAATAGAATTTTATGTGGACATGAGACCTACAAAGTTACAGAGTTATGTGTTTGGTTTTTCTGTATGTTAGGTCTGTAACAAGAGGAGTAGTTAGTTCCACCTGTTTTCCCCAACCACTGCCTTCCTGCCCATTTTTCATGGTTCTAGTTCCAGTGAGTTTGGTCACTTACCCTACAGAAGATTTCCCATTAATTGGGGTGTTTAACCCAGTCATCACCACCACTGAACAGTACCGGCAGGGTGTTTGCTAGGAAAGGCTTGGTCATATTTTAGGCCATGATTAATTGCTTATGGCAAACATACTGCTCAGTGTTCCTGAGTTCCTGTAAGCAGGAAGTAGGAGAAGACGACAAATGCTGAAGGACAACGCTGACTATTTGGGAAGCAAGGTGCTTCCATTTTTAGAGTTTTGTCTTTATACATGGTGCATCTCTTGATTCTCCTAAATGAACTGTGAGCTTTTGACACAAAACTATTATGGAGTTGTGGCTTCACATCCCTTCATTTTGCTTGTTGATAATAAGTCTCTTCTTGCATGCACAGGGCAGTAAGTAGGAAGATCTGTGATTCTAACAGACTAAAAATTTTGAATTCAGTTTTTCTGTAAGTGGCTGCAGTACTCTCAAAAGCCTTTTACATTTTACAACACTGAGAGAAAGCAAGAGGAAAAAGTTGTCTTCAGGTACATTTTCCAAGGAAAGATTAGACCCCATGATGAGTGGTTCCCATGTCAGCTGCTTGGCATGTAGATTTGCCATGCCCACAGATGCATGCAGAACAGGGTCCCTTGCCCAAGGGAAGAGCTAGAAATGGGGTTTAATGAGAAGACAAGGCAGAGCACAGTGATTGGGCACAGTCCACCTCAGATAAGTGTCCTGACCATGCCTGTTGTGCATGAGTGGTCCCTTTCACCCCCTTGTTTTTTTGCATGCTCTTTTGGCTCTCTTCCATGCTTATTTCCCCCCATCCAACATGGTCCCTCCTGGTTCTTCTGCTGAGCATCTCATAATAAATCTTTTACAAGCCCAAAACGTTCTTCTGAACATCAAGTCCCATGGCTTTCCTGGCCACAGCCCCACAAGTCGATGTGAAGATGCAGTGACAATGGATCTCAGGATTGTTGGTGGGACAGGCTGCTCTCCTGCTCTCATGTGAGGAGCCCAGTCAGGGGAGGTCATCAGGGATCCCCACATGATTTTCCCTTATCTTCTTTGTGTTTGTGGAGAACAGCTACAGAAACAAAATCTGGATTATTTAGAAAAAAATCTGTTTCATTGAAAACCCAGCTAAATAATGGACTTCTAGCATGCAAGGTGCTCTAAAAATATGTGAGAACTAGGGCTTGAGGCTGAGAGGGATGTGGTGTTTCGATACTGCAAGGGCTGACTCCTGTTCATGGACCACCTGCAGCTGATTTACCATCCAAGACCCTCCTGAAACAGAGGGCCTGAACCTAACAGGAAATCACTCCAAGAAATTTTCTCTGACAAGTTCTCCAACAAGGTCCAGTAAATAAGGTAAATCTCACAAAAATTCTGCATTGGTATTGTGACTGTTATGTTTTCAACGCAATTCAGTGAAATGACTGAATTGAATGTGGTAGAGGTTTTGATTTTTAATAGTCAAATGAATATTTGCTGAGGACCAGAACAAAAAAAAAATTAGCATTATTTCATGAAATGTTATATTTCTAATTGTAAATATTTACCCTTACTAAAAGTGGGATTCTCTGCTGTCCAAAAATGCAAGTTACTTTTAGGAAAGTACAGCAGTAGTCATAATACTGACAAAAGTACTGAAAGAGCCCTGAGAAGTACTTCTGCAGTAGTAGCAGTAGTAGGGTAGTTTTTGGTTAGACATAAGCAGGGCTTTATTGTGTGGATGGTGAGGCATTGGCATGGGTTGCCCGGAGAAATCGTGAATGCCCCATTCCTGGAAGTGTTCGAGGCCAGGTTGGATGGGGCTTTGAGAAGCCTGGTCTTAAAGGAAGGTGTCCCTGCACTTGGCAGGGAGGTTGGAGTTAGAGGATCTCCAAGGTTTTTTTCAACCCAAACCCTTCTGTAATCCTATACTATAATACAATATACTACCCTAGTATTACAAAAATTGCATTTATTTCCTAGATTATGTATGTATTGGTGACAATATTTTCACAGTGCCTCTCAGCCACAGGTCTTCTGTTTTATTAGTTCTTAACATTTCCTAGGGATAAAAAAAGAGTGGTTTCATTTTACAAATAATTTGCAGATTGGTAAACTGAGGCAAAGTCCAGGAAGATCTAAGTTCGATTATTCAGGAATTTGCTGGCAGAGCAGCAGTTTCAACCTTCAGCCATTCCTCTGAAGGTTCAGCCATGCTGCAGTTTAGACACAATGACAGAAACACCCAGACTTTCCTTTGGCCAGAAACAGAGCTAATGTAACAAGGTTTAAGTCGAGAGTGACATCCAGTGGTCAGATCCATTTTATTTCCGACTTTTTAATCCTCTGGGCAAGCAGCAGTAATCCAAGTATAGACTAGACTAATTTAGCCTGAGTTTTTTTCTCAGCATCTTCTGTGGCAAAGCAGATCTTGAAAAATACGTGTTTCTCAAAAAACTGTTCAGTGTCTATGCATCCATTTTGGCATCAGGACTGCTTTGAAATTCCTTGGTTGCAATTATTGCTTTATGTCTCTGCTGATTATAATTTATAGATTGTACTTTTGGATTGATGATCAAAGCCTCACAGGGCTAAGATGGCTAACCCTGCTGGCTGTCTCAGACCTGCTGAAAGCTTGCAGAATGAGATGTGGAAGTGTGTGTCTGTGTACGTCTTTATGTGCATATTCTAGCAGTGGTCTTTGGTGCTTTGCCCTTCCCATTTTATTATACACATTAGGAGCAAAAATTCCCCTAAGGGATACTGAAACGTGACCACGTATGTCAACAATAAATCCACTCTGCTGTGAGCATAGTGTCTAAACTCTTTCAGGAGTGTCTCATGGAATGGCCATCCATAAAGAGTAGAAACATAGTTCTGTCAAATAGGCTATTTATTCCTTTAAATGTCATTAAATATTACTTTCTTTTAATCAGATCTAGTCGTTGCCATGTGTCTTTCCTAAGATCTCAGTGGTTTTTCCCTTATCAAAAGGAGCAAATCTCCACAGATCACATATGTAGCAAAACCTGCTTATCAAATAATGGTAAAATCAGGCAAAATCAGGAAAATCAGGGGACTATAGGGGGTATAGGACTTACAATAAATGCTGTGTTACACATGGATAATAATTTGGCATCTCTTGGGAGTAACTGATGACTGAAAATGTACATGGTAAGAGAGGAAACTTATAGAAGTGAAAAATAGGAACTCTGGTGTGTCTAGAACAAGAGAAAAGGTGATACCTCTGTCAATGAAACATCACCAACCTGTGCATTCTCAATACGACAGTTACATTTCATGCCTTTTTATTCTTTGTCCACAGCCGCTAATTAATGTGTAAATTACTGGCTGTTACCAGGCTGACCCTTCAAACTCAACTGATAGGTATTCCTGTTAAAGAAACTATTTGTCAAATTTGTAATTCACTTTGAATCAGTTAACAGTAATCAGTTGACGGGGGGTCAGTCAGTTAACTAGGTCTGGACTGAAAGATAACTAAATCAAATTATTTAAATAAGCTATTTTATTTTAGCAACTAAGTGTCTGGTCTGAAATGCAATTAAATTTTAGAGAGGTGACATATGAATTTATTTTAAGACAAGAGGTATCTCTGTTTAAGACATTACTTTCCTAAAAATCTACTGGTTTAATTAGGTGTATAGAAAAGCGTTCTTCTAGGCAAGACTAGTAGATAAATATCATAAATTTAATTTTTACTGCAGCAGTGAAATCAAATTTCATATGAACAGAAGTCTAAGCTTGGACATCCATGTTTCTAATGTATCTAAACTCATATTCAGAGTGTACAGTTAAGGTATTTATTTAGTTTGTTTTTGTTTCCTACAGTTCTGTGGAACTTTGTGGAGTTTTGTTTCCTACAGTTGTGTGGGGCTTGTCAGACTTTTTTTTTTTTTTCCAATTTAATTTACAGGAATTTATTTTTGGTTATCTTCAGAACATCTGGAGGGTCAATTTTCTTTTCCTGTTTTCAGGCAAGCTGCCTATTTAGCAAGGCAAGCAATGGGTATTGCAAATTATTTTTGAATAATAAATTTGTGTATCTGTTGGTTTATTATCTTTTGGGCTGGTAAAATGGTTCACAATAGTTATAACAAAAATTATTGCCATGTGTATGGATGCATTAAAATAATAGATCCATATTTCTAGGCATGCTTTACCAGTTACTTCCTCTTACCTGTATGCCTAGAAAAATCAGTGCCCTTATTTTTGGAGGGAGCTAATGCCCTCAGGAAAGTACAAAAAACAATTTTAGTGTGCTGTTTTTGTCATACAGAAAATTGAAAAACATCATATGGTAAGCGCTGATTATTATTTCTGAGTGCAAGCCCAATCTAATCTTCCAGACTAAAATTTTTTACTCATTGCATTTTATGGCAAAATAGTCATGTTTCATTTAAGGCGGTAACAATGTAAGCCTAATAATTGCAATGACAGGAATGTACTGTTGCATGCGATACTCTGTGTTCACAGAGAACCTTTTATTCTGAAAAATGTCAGTGCACTTTCCCCACTAAGTATGTACTAAGGCCATATTCATCACTGGAAGGGAAAATATCATCATCTGTCATTACTAGCACAAACCAAAAGTCAACTCACTAAAGCTATGCAAAACACATAGGGTCTTATCACTGAGGGTGACAACACAAAATTACATTGTATGGCACGTTGCATTGCCAAGGGAGTGATGTTTGACTTAGGAGTGCTAAGTAAATAAAATGTAAGTAAATAAATAAAAATATAATAGACATTTTTAATGTTTGGGATGAGTAGACATAGGATTTCGTGGTGAGACTAATAATTTCGTGATTAATGTAAGCAAAGACATTAGTTATGCACAATGTGAACTCAGCATTCTTTGGGCAGAATATTATGCACTGAAAATCAGTGGGATATATTCCAAGCCTTCCTTTCTAGAACTGACATTGTCTTTCACCATCAGTTAGAGAGGCTTAAAAATTACAACTGAAACAAAGGTAAATAATTGCAACTCCCTTGTGAGCAAGTTGTTATTTTTTCCAATGCCAAAAATAGCAATCCAGGCAAAGCTTGAATTTAAAGATATCCCTTTCTTCACTTGATATGGGCAAAGTCAGATACAGGAGTCAAAGTGTAACTGCATGGACACGCAAAGCTTCCCTTTGTGCAGCTGAAACTCCTCCGGTTCAACATTCCTGTTTTCCCTTTAAGCCTCAAAAGGATAAAACGTCCTCCTCCCTTTCGGCTTATTCACTCCCTCACTAGGTCCATCTTTGCCTGCCTGAAGTCCTCATGTAACAGTGTTCTCCAGCACATTTCTAGTAAGGTTGACTTTATAGTTGATTTTACTTCTCCAGTGACTTTCTAATATCGCTTCAGCTTCCATAACCACAGTCCAGTGGCTTTACAGAAGTAGCTGTGATACTGTTTCCTTTTCTTCGTTATTCATCTGAAGTGGTTTGGGTTGTTTGTGGGAGTGTGGAGTGTAGAGATGCTGGTTTCTATGGCTCAAATCACTTAAGTCATGGGCTTATATAAAAGTGGAGGTGGAGTAAAGGGACAATTGTGTGTTGGGTAAAGTTTAAATTGTACAACCAGCAGCCTCCTGCATAATGCATAGGAACTGTCAGGATAGGATCCTTCAATGGACTCCGTGGAACTAGGACTCTGCTCTATACATTCATATTTGCATGCATTGCATGCTGCAGTAGGGATTTAAGATGGAGAGATAAAACAATCGCTCATTTATTAGGACCATAATGAAATACTGTTATCGTCTAGCTGTCTTAGGTTTGCGTGGCAGGATTTGTGTAGCAGGGGGGCTGGTGGGGTGGCTGCTGTGAGAGGATGCTAGAAGCTTTCCCCACGTGCCCTAGAGTCAGTGCCAGCTGGCTCCAAGACAGACCCACTGTCGGCACCTTATTAAAGAGATGGGACTATCGCGGTTATTCATGATTTATTAATTGAAAATCAAACAAGGCATCAGTCTCAGAGGTCATAGAGTTAGTAACAAGTCGCCATAACTGGAGATAGTCACGAGTTTCAAAGTTACATGGCAATTTATAACTTTTTGGTCCAATAAGCAATTAACATGAAGCTTTGTTTTGACTTTATGACCTATTACCTTTGGTATTTTTTACTGCAATGCGTTGTCTTTCAACCAATTACTTGCCAGCTCATGTACACACATATACTTCTGTTATAACATCTAAATTCTTAGCTTAAACTCTAAAATCACATTACTATACTTTAAAACCCTCCACCATATCACCCAATACATATTCTTACTTATAACTATAGAAACATAGGTTTATAATTCTTCTGCTTAAGGTCTATATGCCTTTATTATTACATCAACCCAAGCTCTTTCCAGGGCTGTAAATTAAACTCATTAGCGCCTGCGGAAGTTTCTACTTCTCTGTTTCCCACGACCCACCACTGGCCAAGGCAGAGCCCATCAAGGACAGTGGTAGTGATGCCTTGAAGTGGCTACCTGAAAAGAGAGGCTAGACAAGAATAAGAGAATAAAAGTAGGTATTTATTTGAAAGGCCTTCAAAGGTACGCCCTGGGCAGTCAAAAGCCTCTGAGGGGCTCCACCCAAGGTGGACCCTGGGTCATGGGTTCTTCACACTTCTATAAGTTTGGACCATTTGCATATCAGGGTTAGTTCTCCAATTATAATTTCAGTTAATGATGTCATTACCACAAGTTTGCTCTTTCTCTCAAGGCTTTAGTTTACACATTTTTGGACCTGGGACAACAAGGTGTCCTTGAAGTGCAAACCTAGAGAGGGTTTCTTATGTCTAACCACCATGAGAGAACAGCAGCTAACAGGCCACAGGAAACTTCAGAGTTACACACTAGGCAGTACTGGATTTGAAAAATATAAAAGTTAAAATCTAAGGCATCAGTAGCACCTCTGGGATAATGTATTTAAGAAGAAAAAATACGGCAGCACAACCAGCAGCCAGAGGAGAGGAATGAGAATGCGGGAGGGAAAGAACTGCAGACACCCAGTCCATGGTGAAGGTCCGTGGTGAAATACATATCTGACTGCAGCCATGGAGGGCCTCCCACTGGAGCAGCGGGGTGCCTTGGGAAGGCTGTGATCGCATGGGAGGCTTGTGCCGGAGCAGGCTCCTGTCAGGACCTGTGGTCCTGCAGAAAGAGGAGCCCCTGCTGGAGCAGGTTCTCTGGTAGGACTTGTGGCCCCATGGGGGACCTGTGCTGGAGCAGGCTATGCCTGAAGGACTGACCCTGCAGAAGGGGACCCACGCTAGGGCAGTTAGGGAAAAACTGCAGCCTGTGGGAAGGGCTCCCCCTTGAGAAGTTGATGGAGAACTGTCTCCTCTGGGAGGAACCCCATGCTGGAGTAGAAGAGTGTGAGGAGTCATCCCCCTGTGAAGGAAAGAGCGGCAGACACAATGATGAAGTGACCACAGTCCTTTCCATGTCTCTTTGTGCCACTGGGGGCAGGAGGTGGAGAAAACTGGGAGTGAAACTTAGCCTGGGATGAAAGGAAGGGTGGGGGGAAGGTTGTTTAAGTTTTAATTTTTAATTCTCATTGTCCTACTCTGATTTGAGTAAATATATTTGACTAATTTCCCCATGCTGAGTCTGTTTTGCCCCAGTGGTAATTGATGACTGATCCCTTCTGGTCCTTGTCTTGACCCATGAGCCTNAAGAGTGTGAGGAGTCATCCCCCTGTGAAGGAAAGAGCGGCAGACACAATGATGAAGTGACCACAGTCCTTTCCATGTCTCTTTGTGCCACTGGGGGCAGGAGGTGGAGAAAACTGGGAGTGAAACTTAGCCTGGGATGAAAGGAAGGGTGGGGGGAAGGTTGTTTAAGTTTTAATTTTTAATTCTCATTGTCCTACTCTGATTTGAGTAAATATATTTGACTAATTTCCCCATGCTGAGTCTGTTTTGCCCCAGTGGTAATTGATGACTGATCCCTTCTGGTCCTTGTCTTGACCCATGAGCCTTTTGCTACATTTTTTCTCTCCTGCCCAGCTGAGGACGGGTGGGTGATAAAGCAGCTCTAGTGGGCACTTGGCTTCCAGCCAGGGCCAAACCATCACATTAGCAAAAAAATGAAAACAGATCATCTGTTTCTGATACATTCTTTGTATAAAGTTGCTGGAGGCCCTGGATAGATGCCTACTCTTCTCCCAAGGAGAAGTTGTTTATATCTGAGCTTATGTTACATAGCTGAAGAAAAGAAAGCAAATCACTGCATTTGCTAACTAGTTCCTCCATACAAATAAAGAAGAATGAAGTATAAAGAGTTAAATAGTTGTTAAATAAACAAGGATAGTTCCATTCTTAAATAGTTGATCTGGGATAATATTAGCTTTCAAAAACTCAGACGTATGATTTGGAGTCCTCTTAATTACCCTATGCCTCAAATATATATATGCTAGTCACAAGAAACCTTAGATTTTATTGTAGTAATTTTATGTCAGATTAACAATGAAGGCATAGAAGAGGCATAATCAAAGGCTGTAGTTCTTGTGACCTAGAGAACGGATGAGAGACAATGCATAGCTTTTGTTCCATTCATTAACTGTATGTAATCAGTTACTACAATTTGAGAAAGAAATCACTAAAATAGCATCTTACATCTAAAATGAGTTATTCAATGTGGGGAGTGTGCAGTCACCTTTTCAGAAATGATCAAACTTCAAAGACAGTCTTATCACAATTGTCAAAAAAACTTCCAGCACTTCTGCTGTAAAATTATTTCATCAGTAGTATTTCTGCTGGAAATCTCTGAGTAACATCAAGAGGGTAAGCAGTGCTTAGTAAAAATGAAAATTAAGAGACCTGATTTGTATTGAAAGGAAGATTAGTGTGGTGATTTTGCAGATGTTTGAAGTGTTGCATTGCATATACGGATAAATAAATTGCATCTCTTCCTTACATTTTAATCATTTTAGTTCTATCTGAGATAACTGCATTTTATTTGCTTTGGTGTCCTTACACTGATCTCATTGTTACTGCTGTTATTTACGAGTTTTATTTTGGCTCTGGAGGAAGTAATGGACATTAGCACAGAGAATGGTTTCTATGGACATAGATATCTCATCAGTTAATATAGGTGTGACTCCTCTGAAGTAGATCTGATCCTGTGTTAGTCTTTGCTGAATCAGTTTTAGCCTTTTTTGTGACCGTGAGTAGGCAGTCTCCTGAGGTCCCTGTAACCTGGTGAATGCTGTGACAGTGTGGTGACAGTGTTAAAGCAAGAACAGAGTGGTTACACCACTGCTGGCTGCTGTTTTACCCTTGGTCTGTTGTGGTCAGGCTCACTTCTTCTCTTCATGCAAGCACAAGACCTCTTTGATATATCCCTTCTGTATTTGTTACCCATCAGTGTACAAATGTGCAACTACTGAAGCTAGATGCAAATGAGTACTGAGATATTTGTTGGAGCAGGAGCAAAAACACAATACAGAAAACAAAAGTAGAGAATGCACAATGAGGTTAAATAGATCAGTTCGGTCATGGAGAAGTACACGTTGCATATCAAAGCCAGATTTTGTCTTTGTCTTTGTAAATAGTTACTAAGATATCTGTATTGCAATTTTGAATAAAGTAAATTGGGATTTTGCATGTGTTATTTAAAAAATTCTTTCACTCAAGCTTGCAGATAATGATCTTGTTTTAATGGGGAATTATTTCATATTTCCTTCATCCTATTTTCTTCAGATTTCATTCAAGACATTCCTTTCTGAAATTTCTTCTATGGAATAAAAAACCAAGGATAATATATTCATTTTAAATTGACCATGAAAAAGCCTCAACTTTTATCCACTTATAAAACAGGGTATATTTGTGATACTTCATAAAATTGCATTCCTATGACTAGTACAGATTTGTTTGTTATTGTTTTCCACATATCATACAATATGTACAGCTGTGTGCAGAGTTATATATGAATATTTCTTTACAAATTTAGAAAAGCATTTATATGACTTGTCACCTCTCCTACCTCAACATTTGTAATTAAGATAATTAACTAACTAACATGAATTTTATTTGTCCCCTCATGAAGTTTACTCGTTCTTAATATTTTTAACTGAATAACAATGTTTAACTGAAAGTTACACTTTCTGATGTCACCGTTCAATTCAGCTTATCAGTCAATTAACTGCTCTGCTTGGTATTTAATGAAATTCAACATTTTAGAAAGGAATAAATTACCATTGCTCAGCTTAAGTACCTATGTTATTTGAGGGACAAGTATTAAATAAAAAAAATTACTCTCAGTTTTTTATCTGTATGGGTTTACATTTAGAAGCTATTTCTGTGCTAATCTCTGAAGCATGGGCCAGGTCTTTTTGAGGCTTTTTCAGCATGGCAGGTGAGACTGGTATTTGATTCTTCTTCTGATCCCCTTAAAAATCAGTCATAAGACCAGCTCCAGCTGGAGGGGGGAAGTTCTCCTACCTGCCTGTGGGTGAGCACCAGCCCCAGCCAGCAGCTGCCGCAGCGAGGATCAGCTCACAGCACACCTGGCTCGCCAGCTGGGAGAAGAAACGGGTCAGTCCTGGCTTTAGGACTCTGAAGTACAGTCATACTGGCCATGGTACCACCTGGTACTGCTGAAGCAGAGTCCACAGCACACGAGTGATGCTGTTGAAGCTGTTTCCCCTCAAATTTAAATTTTTCCCCTCAAATTTAAATTTTTCCCCTCAAATTAAAATTTTCAGATTCTTCCTGCTATTTTATGCATAAATTCCTGTAGTAGGGTTGTTCGCCTGCTGTGTCAGAATTCACTGAGGGTGCTGGATTTCTGGTGCACATTTCTTGTGTTACTAAAAGCTCTGAAGTTATTTCTCACAGAAGCAATGGATTTCAAGTGTGCTGGCTGTCGTTAACCAGCTCCCTGATGAGTTGAATGGTGTAAGTGAGAAGGTTAGAACCAATAAGAAATTTTGAACCAAGAACAAGGTTGTTAGTTGATTTAGAAAAATATGGATACAGCTTTGGTTTATGTAACATGGGATGAATTGCCTGAAATCTACAGCATATAAAAAAATGTCTTGTTACTTTGGAGTGAGAAAAAGTGTAGTTACTGCAGTGATTCTTCATATGCCTGCCTGGTTTACTCTCTCTCTCTGCCCCCTTCACTCCTGTTTGTTCGTTTTTTCTTTCTCTCTTTCCCTCTTTCTTTCTCTCTCTCTTTCTCTCTTTCTTTCTCTTTCTCTTTCTTTCTCTCTTTCTCTCTCTTTCTTTCTCCCTCCTTTTTCTTCTTTCCTTCTTCCCTCCCTTCTGTCTTTCTTTTCTGTGTATTTCTGGATTGCAGAGGCATTTTGAACGTGTGTGTGTGTGTGTGCGTGTGTGCTGATAGGTCTTTACAAATCCCTGTGTTAGTACTTCCATTACTTTGTGAAGTGTGATGGAAACAATAATTTTAAAAAAAGACGCGATGCATTCAGGAGATACCTTCATCCCAGCAGTACACTTTGTGTAGCACACACCACATTGGCACATGCAGGTGTTCTCGAAAAGGCACAATGCTAGACAGGAAGGCTACACTTGAAGGAACAAATAAAAATTGGAATGAGGCTATTCACTCACCAGATGACCTGACTCTGTGGTTTGCCCCTTACTGTCTGCTGAGCTCTTCTTTCTTAATCAAAAGGGTCTCTGTTAGAAATTAAAAATCCTTCAAAAAAGCCCTTTACTATTTCCTAGCTTATTCTTAGCTGCTTTAGATCTCAGGATTAATTATTGCCAGGTGGTAAGGCTTTTAGGAGTAATACAAGTCCAATACTCCTACATTTCAGTAAGTACCTTGGTATGAATACATCACACTTAAGGGACTGGTCACTGTGGTCACTCCCACAGTTTACAGTGTGTTGTAGCAGCTTCTCAAGTGAAATAGACAAAAAACTCTAAACAATAAGATTGTATGAAAAACTGAGTTAGAGATAAAAAACAGCGCACAGATCAGCAACCCCAGTAAGCTGAAGGAGAAAATGAGACCTTTGTGCAAAGAGCTCATGGGCAGAGTCAGAACCAGCATCAAGATCTCTTGGTTTCTACAGCACTGTGCTAATCAGCCGAGGTATAAAACCTTTGAATGTCTGCAAGAAGAATATTCTGTGTGAGAATGATAAGTAGCAGCAGACACAAAAGGAAAATATGTTAAAAGTAGGACAAGTATAACATTATTTTTCTGTATTTATCCCTCAAGCTTATGATAGACAGCAGTTTAAAGGGTCAGTGAGGAGCATCATCCAGAGCAGTGTGGTTTAGATACCTTTGCTTAGAGATATTCATGGTCTCTTTCATTAAATTATAATTTTATTAACCTTTTAACTCATCCATCTTTAATTATTTCCCTTAAGGTACTGTATCAAAGTGGTTTACAGTTTAAATAATACCCTAGCTGAAAGAGGTTTTTTGTTTTTACACTTTCACTGAAATTATTAATTCTTAACTGCTTCTAGGAGAAATAGGGAATTACCATCCCTGGGGCCTCTCAACAGTGTTCACAATAATATATTTGGGGTCTGTCTTTTTTCCCTCTCCCCGCTTTGTTTGGGGGAATTGTCTTGTCTCTTCCACCATGTACTACTATAAAAGTATTTCATACCTGTAGTCATCTTTGTTGTCATTCTCTATTTTTTTATTATTGTACTATATATTTCTTAAAATCCAGTAATTAAAGCTATATAATTTTTTATGTTTTGTACTCAGATTCTTTCCCTATAGCTTGTAAAATTCTATTTGACTTGCTGATGATACTTGTTTTCTGGAATGACTGAGCCAGAGGCCGTACTTGTGCTTTCCATCTTATTACCAATTTGTTCAATGTTGCAGGAAGTCTGTATTTCCTAGATGCCTTTAGGAATTGTGATCAAAATAATTGTGTGGTGCAGCATCCCAATTCCAGGTCATTTTACAGCAGGTTTTGCGGTGCCTTTAACCTTTCCCACGCTCTGGAGTCTGCATAATACCTCAACACTTGTGGATGTGGAGACTCCCATCCACTATGTGGTGGCTTCGCAGCAGACTGACTACAACTCCCCACAACATTCCTAGACACTATCCGCTCACCCACCTGCTCACTGAATCTGTCACAGAACTCTGCCATATTTCTGAGACATTTTTATCTGCAGAGATGTATTGATTACTCTCCAATAGAGTGTCTTCATCCTTTTGCTTTCTGTATTTCATCACTATACTGTCCACTAGTTGCCTTGCTACAGATCACAAACACACCAGACTTGACTTTTCATATAATTGCCAGGCATAATTTTGTAATCTTGTGTTGTTAGCGCTGGGCTAGGATTTTACTCACTGATCATTATGTCGGAGAGGCTCAGGGTACCAGCTCATAATATATAGGAAATAAAATATCAGATATGATAGATGTTTGTTTTACTAGAGTAACACTTGGTGATTTATTTCCTCTGGCTGTCTTAGCTGTCAGTTTTGTTTCATGAATTATTGTTACATCAAATGCCACAGTAGCCAGCAATTCACACTCTACACATTCCTCTCAATATGACCCATGGATGTTTGATATTAAAAAATATAAGAATAATAAATGCAAATTAGATTTTTCTCTGCTTATTTAGTATCAGCAGTGTTTTGCATCAAATACTTTGGCTTATGAACACACAGGAGATAACATAAAGATACAAGCATTTCCAGAAGGCTGGGATGCAACTTTTTAAGGAAGGAAGCAGCAGCAAGGATGTTACATGGGATTGTCTTTAAATATTGCCATAATAAAGTTCAAAGTGTTGGCAGAGATTCAGTTAATCTTTCTTAAATAACTTGGCAATTCCAGGTGTTTGATAACACCTACGGCATGTCAATGCTTACTGTAAATGCACAACCAGTTTTTCAGCTGTAGATTCTGCAGATTTTAATTACAGTTAGGAAAGCTGTCAAGTACATTTCTTCAAAACTTTGATTAATATTTTATTTTCATGGATTTTTTTCTACATTTGTGTATTTGGCATGTATAGCTCGTATACAAAGTGAGTAGCTGCATCTGCTTCAGCTCTTTTTTTTTTTTTTTTTTTTTTTTTGGGAATAAAGCCAGGTTTTGAAATTGCAAGGCATCATCTCTGATTTTAGGTCAAACTGGAAAATTTTATTCCTTATGGTTGTGGGGACAAGACTTTGAAGAATACTTTTCAAAAGACTGTAGTCTTCTCAGTATCAGGACACAGGTTTTTTTCAGAGAAAAATTATGAACTTTCAACCTGCTGTAGTCAATACTTGCAAATTACACTGTGGCTTTCTTAATTTGATTAATTAACAGGGGATTTTGAATTGTCTCCATGATGTTTGACAATTTAATTCTAGAGAATCTTTTTCTTTAAATAGTAGGAGGACTTGCAGAAAGCAAAAGGGAATTTACACATCATAGGAAAGGGCTGTTAAGTGTGTTTGAATTCCTGTGTTTGAATGTAACTCCTGTTGTGACATCCTGCATAATTAGCGTAAGTTTCTACGAAGAAATTAGGGTTTTGAAAAGATCCACAGTAACTATAAATATGGAAGCCAATTATTTATCTTGTTAATTTTAACAGATACTTGCTAAACTTTCTGATTTCAGATTTATCTGCTACTATCTTGTTTTACATTTTTATAATGATCTTTAAGCGACCTTGTTCTTACTTCTCTGCCCATAAGATACAGTACTCCTTTGTTTCTTCGCACTCTTCCTCTCAAGAATCATGTATGCATGTAGCATAGTTTACATGAATGCTGTTTATACATGAATCCCAGATTCAAGGTGTGTAAGATTGCTACTGCTTATGCAGCCACAGTGCTTTGGTGGTGTTTCTGTTTCTCTGCTGGCTTCTAAATGCTTTAATGATAATACTTAAATGTAGAAAACACTAACTGGTTTTGAACCCTGAGTCCTAAAGAACAACCTGTCTCTGCATGGGACACCAGTGCATTTCAGTCAATGTAGAGATTGAGCAATTTGCACTTCAAATTTAAAAGAAAAGAATAGAAGGTCAGTGCATCTGAGGTCTCTGAACTGACAGTGCTTCCAGGGGACTTCAGGTACAAAAACTGAAAGCAGTTCAGCAAAAGTTGTCCTTTCTCCCTTGCTGCTGCAGGAGTTACTTAAGGTGGCTCAGTTGAGTCTAATGACCAATTGATTTAATTTTATCCTGTTCTTAGTTCAAGCCCTCACAAGGCTAGCTGAGCACTCTCTACAAGATCAGTCAGGCCAAATCATCTACGAGGAGATTCTTTTTAGATGGGGAATTGGGATTTTGTGATCTGGCCTGAAGGATGGATGGTTTGGGCATGGCCAAGGTGAAGAATCTAAACTTTATTGGATCAGACAGGGCTGGGAATTGGAGCCTATACCCAGAATGGCGCTTTTATGTTTGTTTGTTTGTTTGGGGTCTTTTTGGTTGGTTTTGGTTTTTCTGGTTGGTTTTTGCTGTTGGTGGTGGTTGTTTGTTTTGGGTTTTGTTTTTGTTGGTTNATGTTTTTCAACAACTGATTTTTAAGTTTTTGACTTTGGTCTTCAGAAAATAGCATGCTATTTCAGTATTAATGCCTGAACATAAACATTTTATCCTCCCAGAATTGCAAAACACACACCAAGCAATAGGTGTAGTTCCTTGAATCTTGTATTCTATTTCCCATTTTTTATTTTTTCCTTCCCCACCCCCACCGCCATTACCACTGCATCATCTTCATCCTGATACATTTTATCTCACTGTATCCCATGCTCACTGCATGAATTATTCACCTTTCACTCTCTCTCTTTCCTTTACAAACAAAGTAATGTCTGCTTGAGCCTGACCTCACATGCAAATACAGCTCATTCATCTGAGTCCTCCTTTTGAGGTGTATGGGGCAGCCCTTTGAGCAGTGGAGAGTTGTTCCCATTTGATCTTTTTCCTCTGATCAACCTGTACCCTTGCAGCTCAGCTGAAGAGTCCTCAGATCTTCCAGCCTATTGAAACACACAACTTCCCCTTGAAGTGTCCCAATGATTAGTTATACACAGGAAATTCATGGAGGCAGTTCACAGTGACTTATCAACATCCAGACTGCAAGATTCACACTTCCAGTCCTACAGTTCCTATAATCCTTCCCAGCAAAAGACATTTGGTTGACTAGACTGATGATATTTTTCTGGGTGACAGTGATAATAAGCCCTTACCTTTGAGGAGATCAATTTTTAACAGGAGCACAGCATATAGTTTACACAATGTGTTAGTGTGTCTGTATTTCATCTGAGAAGATTAGTTTCTAGTCCAGACTGTTGAACAAAATGAATTTAGGGAGTATTTCCATCATTTTAAGTGAGTTGCAAGGGTTGAGTGTTTGGTAGTACTTTAATGGTGTCTCAAGAGGTGATTCAAGGCAGGTGTTAAGTGCGGCTTTAGTTATTTAAATCATTAGCTTACTTTTTAGAAGGACTGAGGATGTAATGAAGAAAGACTGTGCCCTTTCAGCACCCACTTATGTCACGAAACCAACAGAGGGCAGTAAATAAATCTGAGTTCTAACAACACTTCCTGAAAGAAAATTGTGAGATTGGGTACCAGAAATTGCAATACATCTTAACTGGCAACCTTCCGAAAACTTACATGGAAAACTTCCGAAAAACCCACTTGTACTGCTTTTGTTGTCAGAAATCATTGGCTTTTCTCTCTCTTACAAGAACAATGAGCTCTTTTAAAGAACACACACGAATTTCAGATTCCTGTCCAAATAAATTCCCATAACATGTATTAGAAGATTTATGATAAATTTAGCAAAATGTGAAACCAGTAACTCCATCTATTTAGGCAGAAACTTCAGAAGTAAAACCGTATCTTTCTAACATTTTTTTTTAGGTGATCGTGTCAAGGCTCATGTCTTGACTAATGTTATGCATGTAGAGATAGAGTTTTAATGGTTTTATGCACCCTTTAATATATGTACGTGAATAAGGATTGACATAATCAGGTGTATAATCTGTTTTGTTACCCAAAAAAAAAAAACCCATCAAAAAACAACTACGTTTGGAACTGCACACCTCATATACTTCTGTTTTTAAAAAAGCTTATTGAAGTGCGGAGCTGTGCCAAACATTATTTTTTTGGGAGCTGTCTATCTGCTGAACTTTTTACTTTTTACTTGGCTTTGTATAAATTATTTTTGCAATTATTGTTTTGTTCAAATTTTCTCCAGACTTAGGATGAAGGTTTTGAAATTCACGTTTGTTAGAATCTAACATAACCGTATTTCATTCTTTCTGTCTCTGTTGTTTGGCATGAACACACCTTATATATCTATAAGGGTTATTTTGCATTTTTTCTGTTGGTAGTGACATCATGTTTGCTTCATCATGAAAGTTCATGAGTTCTTATTGTTTGACTTCCAACTGTGACAGACATACTTATTCACTAAATACAATTCACATATGAACATTTCCTCATCATTAATAGGATTTTTATATAAAATTAAAAATAAAATAAACATTTTATTTTTAATTTGTTTGTTTATGAAAGTACAGGTAATAAATTGATCTTGCCGATGAACAGTATGATGATAAACCAACAGAAAAGATACATTTAACTGTCAGAGACAGGGAAACTTATGAATCAATGATTTGAAAGGTGCTAAATCCAAAGAAAATAGGAAGATATTCCCAGGTATCCCTGCTATAGCAAATAGGCTGCTCCCATGACTGTGCTACCAAATACCATGTTTTGAGCTGTAAGTAAGTTAATTATATTTTTAGACCTTTGATACAGTATGTGAACTCACTGTCCTAGTTTACAATACTGAAAGTTTTGCACACTGTATATGTACCAGCTTCAGAAAATTTCATCTGGTTTCTCTTTGTTTTACTCTCTTCCATGAACTTGTCAGAAAAGAATACTCTAGAATTACTTTTTTTTTGAAGTCCATGTGATATGTATAAGCAAAACCAGAACATAACAGGAAATAAAACAATTAAATGTTCTGAAAACCAGTAAGTTTAAAAGCCACGGAGGATTTAAAGAAAACTAGGAATTACAGCCAAAACCCTGTAAGGTTTTTCCTGCAGAGTTGTAAAACAGTAAATGCTATTTTTCTTTATTTGTTCTTGCGTACCTTGAAAGCACTTAGATTACCTCCCTGGTGGGAAAGAGTGGAGAAGATCAACTGGGTTTTTTTTTAAGAATGTGCACAGAGGTAAAAGTAGGAAGAATATTCTGTACAAGTTACAAACACAGTGTGCAGTGTGAGCGATATACTCTCTGGGTAAACCAAAGAACCTCCTTTCCTTGCATCTTCTGAGGACTAAAAGCTGTATGGATCAAAATTTAGTACTGTAACATTCACCTGTACTAGAATTTCTGTAAAATTTAGAGGTGTGAACAAGTATTGTGACAACCTATCCACCAAAACAAGGTAAATCTTCTGGTGAGTGTTCCCGTGAGGTGCAGTTAGGCAAAATGAAGCAGTAATGTGTATGCTTTGAGTGTGACAGTGTAGTAACTGAAGTTCTACAAAAATATGAGACCTAATTATGTAATCATTCAGGTGAATGCATATTCACTGAACTAAATGAGACTTAATTGCATGAATAATAGTACTTATGTACACACATTTCTGAATTGGACACCGACAGTATTGATATGATGGAAATTTTAAACTAACACTTCTGACCACTTTCTAAGCAGAAAGATCTCTCCTGCATTCATCTAGAAGATTTCCATATTTTTGCACAGCAGATCTTTCCCTCAGTAATGAAAACTGACAACTTCCAAAAAAGAACTTACCTTCTTAAAGTGGTTAAATTCTAAAATTTTGTAAAGCATGAGATTTCCTTAGTTTCTTTGTGTCTCTGTTTGAATCCACTAAATATACTAAAGTTCCTCTCTTCTTATTACCTAGAACTGAAATAACTGTGACATGAAGTCAGGCAGGCATTACCTTTACAATTAATTCAGATCTTGAGTTCTGTTTTAAGGTATACTGGAAGTTTAAATATTCTGGATGATACAAGCCATGTTCAGATATTATATAAAACCATGTGAACACAGTATTTTTCACCCAAAATACATTGTGGAAGAAAGCCTGGAACATTATTTTTTAGATCTTCCTCTCTATTCTACCTTCCAATCTCACTGCCTTTGCTGACTTTTCTCACAGTAGGCTTTCTGCTTGTGTGAAATCATTTACACAGTATTTGTCCTATGCTAACTGTAATTCAGTTATGTGATTTCCCTGTTGGTCAAATGAAGTTGAAAATCAAAGGAACCTGTAATAGATCAGAGCTCTTGGAAATATATTTCTGCTGTTGAATAAAATGATGTGATTTGTTCGAGTTTCTCCGAAAGTCAGTATTGGTAAATAACATATAAACCATTGCTTTCGATTTTCATGTCTCATGAATCGACTTTGAAATCTTCTGAAAAATTGACAGATTTAATTGAAAGGAACTGATTTTGTTTCTCTTTTGCATTCAAGGGATGTTTTTTTTTCTAATTCTGTGTTAATGGGGCTGCTGTGTGAACATGAAATAACTGACAGAAAGCCCAGCAAATATCTTTCCAAATTGTCACTAGGATCTGTCCAAACAGTATGATAAATGTCAAGTATCCATCAAAAATTAACAGGTTCTGTCAGACAGAGACAGATACTGAGCTGATGAGATTCATGCTGTTTTATTTGCCATATACAGACAGGCACAGGGACTGAGTAGATATTGTGGATACTTAAAATGGCCAGAAATTCTGGGTACCTACTCTTCCTGTTTTAATCTACCTGCCGCATTTGTTTTTAAGGATAGAGAGTAGAGTAGAGTAGGATTTCAATCTTTATGTCCAAATTTTCTGTAGTTAAGAGTTGGCCTGGAAGAGCACAGCACTTTAGTTCTGCCTTGAGTGAACTCATACCCTTTTAGCTGTCTTCGCAGGTTTAGGTTTGCCCTTTCTCTTTGCTTGCAAATTCATTTTTTTTCTTCACTTGGAGTAAATTCCAGCATCAGTCTCACTTATTTCCACTGTAAAACTGTCATGTCTGACAACTGAACTTACACCTCCAAACAAATTTCACACGCTGTAGGTAGAGCTTTCTGGCCTTGTAAGACCTGTAGTCCAGGAGACAGATTTTGGTGGTGCTCTATCTGAACAGAGTAGGACTGAGAAACTGAGAAGTCAGGCTTCTTTACATATTTATAACTTTCCTGCCTACCACCAGTTGCGAATAAAGGACCTTTGATGATCAGATTTTTAGGTAGACTGGTTGTCTTGCAAAATGAAGTGTTGTCTTCTAGAACTTACTCTTTTTCTCCAGAAAGACTGCCTGCAAGATGTTCATATTGAGCTAATAGAGGTTGCAAAGAGGATATGTGTTGCTTATATAGTGTCCAGAGAACCACTGAATGGCTTGGATTGGAAAGAACCTTCAAAGATCATCTAGTCCAACTCCCTTTCTATGGACAGGTAGATGAACGATATGAAGAGTAACTCTTTTTCTCTGCCCACACTGTAATATATATAATACCTGTAATAATATCTGTAAGTTCTGGTTATTCCAAATTTTAAAAATTATAAATGTAAGGCTATTGTGGAGAGAGATTGCCTTGTAAAATATTCATTATTATGTATATAATTGAAATCCATGCAAATTCTGTGACACCATGACAAGTTAGATCCACAATATTCTTTTCCAGCCACTCATGTACCAAGCTCCCCTTCTATGTGGGATCATACCCAGGGCAATGTTTATCCAAGTGTGGAACTAAATGTCTCCAGTGAGCACTCATATCTGTTTCCCTGTGTAGTTTTTAGGCTATTTCTTCCTTGTATCTAACCTAGTACACAACCTTTTACTCAGTCTGAGCTGATTCAGCACAGTTAGTGAGTTTGCTTTCCTTGTGGCCCATAAATTCTGCATTCTTTGTGTCCATTATCAGTGATACATTCTTGTCCCCCAGCTTTGTTGATCTTCTCCTAGGTCTGAGATAACACCCAGACAACAGTACCACCTTCCTCTTATCTCAAGTTCCTGTAACAGTGGCTTAGCTNTTCTGCATTCTTTGTGTCCATTATCAGTGATACATTCTTGTCCCCCAGCTTTGTTGATCTTCTCCTAGGTCTGAGATAACACCCAGACAACAGTACCACCTTCCTCTTATCTCAAGTTCCTGTAACAGTGGCTTAGCTTGCAGTCCAAGTTCCAGGTATCCTTGAAGGCTTATTTGTGGGTGAGCATATTCAGGAGTCTGTCCCATGACTTGGGGGGTCTTTGTTTGACCAGTGATATGCATATGAGCTTTTTTACATGGTTTGCCAGAGTGGGCATTTTTCTCTGGATGCACTAGCCACTAACTAGGTCTTGCCTCCACCATGCCTGGGGTTAGTGCCATCGTGTCACTCCATTCTGTGCTTATGGCAAAGTCATTCTGTGGCCTTNAAGGCTTATTTGTGGGTGAGCATATTCAGGAGTCTGTCCCATGACTTGGGGGGTCTTTGTTTGACCAGTGATATGCATATGAGCTTTTTTACATGGTTTGCCAGAGTGGGCATTTTTCTCTGGATGCACTAGCCACTAACTAGGTCTTGCCTCCACCATGCCTGGGGTTAGTGCCATCGTGTCACTCCATTCTGTGCTTATGGCAAAGTCATTCTGTGGCCTTAACAGTGTTTGAGACAGGCAGCTGTGCTCTTTAAGTCCTTACACCTTCTTATTCTGGTGAACCCAGAGCTGGACACGGTACTGCAGGTGGGTTCTCATGAGAGCAGAGCAGAGAGGCAGAATTTCCTCCCTTACCCTGCTGCTCATGCTGCTTTTGGTGTCTTTTTCTTACAGAAACATGATATCACTAGAAATAATAAAACTTAGGCAAAAAAATATTGCTTACAAATGCTGTTTAAAGAAAAGTTGATTCCGTCTGCTTCTTCCTTCTGATTTTGCTCATTCATAAGTCTCTGTAAGTTCCTCCAGGATACAGAGTTTTTCAGCTTTTGGACCTTGCAGAGAAGCCGTACAGACTTCTGGACGCATTGAGATTACAAAGAAGAATGGGACATTTTCAGCTCTGTCACAACAACTCAAGGTGCCCATCTGTCTACAACTGAGAGTCATAAAAAACTGAGGGTTCTGACCCAGCAAGCATAAAACCAGTAACTCTGTGATATTCTAATGATTGCAGAATTTAATTTGCTTCTTTATTTTATAACAAAATCTGGCATGCTCTGTAATCACCTTCCATGGAAAGTACGGGTGCATGTTCTGAAAGTCAGGTTTAAAGTATATATCAAATAGCAAGAATCCTGCCCAGTCATCTTATATTGCATCTATTCAGGAAGAAACCAAGAGCTAACTTGAAAAGAACTTTGATAAATCACCTTCTAGTCTCCAGTAGTGCAGTATCGATGCTTATGCTTCTGTTGCATGTATTTCACTTCTGGCAACTGGGGTTAGAGATCACTCTTAAAAGTTGTCAAGCTCTCTCCTTCCACGGAAAACAAAAATGTATTCAAGGTCTGGCTCCCTTTTTACACTCTTTGTTGCAGTGCATGGTGTCAGTCTATTTTTAGAATTATCAATTTAACTTTGACCTTTGAGATACCTGATTGAAAAGAAAACAGCAATGCAAAAATAACCTCTCATGATAAACAGTACATGGATCATTTTGCCACTCAGTCATTGATTTTCAAATCTTTAATACTTGGAAGAATTTTGGGATCCCCTCTGGAACACTTCCCACCACAGTGCATTTCTTGAGGGCGGGAAATGGACTACTGTTAAAAGAGCTGTCAGTTTGATAGAGGGGGAACTGACATTGTATATGTAATGAAGATGCAAACTGTTTTGGCACGAAAGTATAGCACTTTCAAAATATTCTATACTTTTTGCAATCTTAAGCCTCTAAGGGGTGTGTTTTATTCTTTGTCGATATTAGATAACTTTGAATTGATTTGAGATAGGGATATCTGCATTTTGTGGTAACCCCATTTTGTTTCTTTATTTTTTTCCTGCCTGTGGACATTTGTTCCATTTTTCTAACAGTGTCATTTTTAAAACGTGTTTCTGTAACCCTTTAAATGAGTTTCCCAGATTTGCTTTTCTCTGGTGGCTGACTTTAGTCTTAAAGATAAAGACAATTAAATTCAACCTTTTTCTCTTTTGAAGGCATTTCTCTGTCTTTTTTTCTTCTCCATGGACCCACTGTGCCAAGTAGTGCATATGCTGCTTCTGCACTTTTCCTACCATTGCCAGCACCTAGGGGGTCACTTCCTTCTTCTCTACAGGCTATTTTAGGACTTCACTTCTCTGTGACTTCTTTAACGCTGACCAGTGTGGGTAACTGCAGTCACTTGGGTCAAAAGTCTTGAATACAGGGAACAGAAAACCTGACTGCATATGTCTGAGAAGCCAAGCTAAAAATAGGAAGAACACTTGCCTGGCTTTTTTTTACTTTCCAGTCTCTGGAAGGCCTAGGCCTGAAATGAATGGAAGTTTTGTAATAGGACAGTTCAAGAGTTTTCTAGAATATCCAGAAGTGTCACATGCCAGCTCAAAATCTATTCAGACACTTTCTGCTACATTTATTTTAGGAACTTTATCATTTTTTTGCATTTCTGGTCTTGGAGACAAGAAAGAAGCAGAGAAATAGTGAATTTCCCACAGGAATGCAGAAGATCTTACATCTGAATTGGTGACCAGGTTTAAGCAAAATTTATTTAGGCTCTATATCCACACTGGAAACCATTGTAAAATTCATGCTTTTTGACTTCACATTTTCTGAACATGAACTTTACTTAGCTCGTGATAGTGAATCCTGTACCTCATGCTGAGCTTAAAAACTGGTTTCAGAGTCAACAGGATCTGAGTATTTGACAAGAAATAGATAAATATAAGGGAAAGACACTCTGATTACAGATTGTGGGATGAAGGGTTCCTGTGAAATTGAGTTAGATCAAAAAGGTCACACAGTCAACTGCAGTTGTTGTCTTAAACAAATATATAGTTTTATTGTCTTTAGGGCACATAAAAACAAAATTGAAGATTAAGGCAGTTTCTAAGCCCCTGGAAAAGGGAAATTGGTAGTACTGGTATTTGGGGTGGATGGTTCAAGTCGAGACACCACCCAAGCAACTGAAATAGTAACTCTTCAAATAAAGTACTCAATTGAGGTACTTTCCAACCTTCTGAAACAGAGATATTGGAGTTTGCAGAGTGGAAGAATGGTAGACACTGAATCACATTTTTTCTTTGGCAATGCATGTGAGTGATGTTTCCTACCACCTCGGGCCTGAAAGGTTTTTTCAGGTGACAGTAATGCATTCAGGGGTGCTCTTTTCTTCCTTCATTAACTGTGCCAGCGTTACCGTGTTTGCAGTTGTTCTTGTATGCATTTGGCCCAAAAGTGAGTACGAGAGACCGAGCTCAGTGCTTGCAGTGCATCCACCTCGGCGATGAGTGTCAGACTGCAGTCAACACCTGTGTGTCTGAGAATATTATGTGAAGAAGAACCTAGAGTGCCTGATCCCTTAGCGACCTAGAACCAATAAATTTAGATTCAAATTCCCTGAGGCTGAGGACGGAATTGAAGTCGAATTATTCATTTAGAGAGGTGAAGTGGCTTTATCACCATAGTTTTCATGTTCAATGTTCATTGTTTAGTGAACATTTTTTTCATCTGATGGCATTTGACAAAATCTGACCAAATTACTTAAAACTCTTTTGAATAATTGGGGGAGGGTGTAGGGGGGAGGGGACGGGTGGAAAATTCGGTTGTTTGTTTATTGTGGGGTTTTGTTTATTTGCTTAAATGGCTAAATTGTTACTCTGTTTTAAGACTGGATGTCAACCTCCCATTACCTAGGTTGATGGACTAGCCTCCTTGAAAGCATATATGTAGTTTTGATTTGCAAATAAAGATCTCTTAATGAGGATGTTTTTTACTCAAAGGTTGAACTTCTTCCTGGCTTCAAATATTTTGTACCAGTATCAAGGCATTGAATAAAGTTTTTGCTGCACTCCACAGACAGATGCTGAGTATTTGTGAAGATGTAGTCAAAGGCTTGTAGAATTTGGCTACTTCGTACTTGCACCTGCAAATATCCTAAGTCCAGAAAGGCAAATGCAAAGCATGAAGTTGGAACAGGAAAGAAATGAGACAACTGAGCAAAGGAAATAATAAAAGAAAAAGCTAGATGGAAAAGCCAATGTTATGAAAGGGAATTCTATGGAGAGGTATTAATAAGGAACATAAAAAAGAAAACCTGCAGACAGAAAGATTCCCCAACATTTTTTTTTTTAATTTAATTGAGAAGTTGGGCAACGTATAAGTGAAAAGAAAAACAATGAGTGACAAAGCAATGGTCATTGTAATGACTCTCCTATTCACTACTTTTCTTCAGCTGGAATGACTAAAGGCAAGGATTGTGTAGTCATGTACAAATGATCGTTAAAAGATCAAAGAAGAAGACAAGAAGAAAAAGAAATTGGTTTTAGATGGCTTTTTACTGTTTTGCTTAATTTTTAAGACCTCATGGTTCCAGATATTTTTTTATTTTTATTTTTAGAAAAGACCTTAAAAAAAACACATCTTGTCCCATGATTCATTATCACCAGCTGATTCAACTGCTTACTTTTACATCTGTCACCTCCTCCTCTACAATTTGAATAAAAGACTCAGCATAGACTTTGATAAAACAGAACAGGAGAATAAAATTTAGATGTTTCCTTGCTAGCTCCATGGATGCTCCCAAGAGTCATTGCGTGCAGAGCAGCAGCTGGATGTTCATTGTGCTGAATCAAGTTTAATGAGAATAAAAACTGTACGTACTGCTTTAGAAACTGCACTGGGAGCAACCTTCAGACATTTTCAGCAGCATAATATTTTGTAGAAGGAATGAAATTGAATCTGTCAGTTCTGCTTACATACATATGAGAAGTGGCTTTAATTGTTGCTTGGTTAGATTAACATTTTACTTACAGTCCTTACTTGCACAGCATTTCAGGTTATCTGTATTTAAGAGAAAAATTCTCACTTCCCCTTTGTAGTCTTTTACTATTAATTTGGTGTACATTATCCAGTGAAGTATTTTCATGGAGCAGCACCTCGTGAAGGGCTACATTGTATTTGATTCACAGGAAATGCTTATTAAATTACTATAATTTCCTGGAAACTTCTGTAATATTTGGTGTTGGTGTCCTAAGTAATGCTTATGATAAAATTGATGGTGTAAGATACTGCTGGTTAAATTGAAATCTAGTCTGTTCTGCCTGTAGTGTAGCTGTTAATTACGGTATTTCAAGCCCCACAGATAATGCTGCCATCACAAAACCTTTCTTTCAAATCATCTTCTGTGAACCCACTTAAATTTAATTTCTGCAGAATTTATAACTGTAGGTGGGTACTTGAGGCAACAGCAGAAGACAGATTTTTTTCCTTTTAGTGCATGGAGTGTGTTGTTATAAAGACATGCCTGTGGCAGGATTAATTTTATTTTTCAGGGGCTTTTAATTCTTTTATGAAAGATGTGCTTGGTTTGAAGATGGGCAAAATCAGTTCTACTACTGAGGACGTTCCTTGTGAAACTGAACTAAGATAATCCCTGATTTGTCTAAAATACTGGATCAGTGTTCAAAATTCAGTGAAATGTCAACAGATCTTCACTTTGCCATACAAGACCCTTGTGTCCCATACTGGAAATTTCATGGATGTCTGGTATTTGGTTGAAACATCTGAAGAGAGACACCTACTTTGAAAAGTTGGTGTTCTGTGCTTATACTTTTAATTTTAGAAAAGTAAAAATAGCAAAGCATTAAAATAGAAAGAACAATATCACTACAAGAAAGTAATTAATTTAGCTCAGGCAAAAAACATTTCAAGAGAAACCATTGTTTTTAAGCAAATGTTATATTAAATTCTTAGCTTTGGTTGTGCTCCTGAGTCTCAGTCTCCTTTCCCTGACAACAGTTTTAATTAAGAATGACTTGATAGAAATATAATGAGTTTCACAGACACAAGTAAAAGAAGAATCCACTGAATAATGATTATTCATAAGAAGTAAGTTTAGAGTATTTGGGGAGGACAGACAAATGTTAGGAAATGCTAAGCAGGGATTGCACCTGATATTTTAAGTATCCTGAACATAAAAATATAAAACTTCACCAGTATTAACTACAAATATAAAATAAGTACATACTATTTAGCTTTGTGTTTGTGATAGAAAGGAATCATTATGATTAAGAACCTGTGTAGGAGGGTCATCAGGAGGAATGTATGGTTTGGACAGTACCCGTGACTTTTCTGTTAGTGTCTTTTGTAACAGTGCTGTGAGGCAACTCTCATGGAATTGTATTTGCCATTGCCTTTACCCAAGTCTCTTCTTTTGGGTACGAAAGTGGCAACAAAAACTTAACTAAATCAGATCACCAGCATATTGTACTAGCTTTCCACTTTAAAAGTAACTACATGAGAAGTTAAACAACTGATGAATTCCCTCTTAGTTTTTGAAAAGATTGCTGGTCTGGCAGGGCAGAAGGGGGAGAAGAGGGAGTTGGTTTTTTTGGACAAGGACCCCTCCCTGAAGTCGTGTCCAACATGTTCTGCTTAAATGCAGAATCTGGAAAAGAAGTAATTCACCTTTCTCATCTTTAGGGCATTTCTTTTGTTTTGATGAAGGCATTTACAGTGGGCTAGAGGGAAAAGAAAGCTCAGTGGGATGACTTTTCCAAGTTTGGCAAGTGGCAGGAACATTGTGACATTTGTTCCTTAATACAGAAGGAAAAGTCCTTTGCTCCTCTTCCTGTGTGGGAAGCAACTGTATTACTAGCAGTGTATTTTTTACAAACTAACAAGAAAAGCTGCAGTTTCTTACAGGGAAGGGAACACAGTGTGACGTGCTCTGTCACATTTCTGTGCCACATTTTCCCAGAACTGCCCTGCCTTGCCAGCAGGACAAGAGGTTCTCTTTATTTAAGGATGCTGTGGGTAGGTAGCAAGATCTGTTTACACGCTTATGTCTTTGTAATGCTCTTCAGGAAGTATATCTTGGAAAAAATAGAAAACCAGGGAGGATGGAAGCAGACTCCAAAGTTTTCTGTAACTGATCAATTAAAAAGACATCAGGTGTTTGGTATTCATTCTGAAAACTGACTTTATTTGCTTCCCCTTGGAGATTTGATTTCAATTTTGTTGTAAGAGATTTATCTACTGGATTAGATTGCAGAGTGAAGACTTGCCAGAGTTATATTACATACATGCATAGAAAGGAAATGAGAAAATGTTGAATTCAATACTTTTTGTTTTTCATAAATGCATTTTTTGGCTGCAGTGCAAGCCAAAACTGTGATTTTTTTTTTTTTTTAACTCTATGATGCTGTAAAATGTATTTTTGTTTTTAAATTTTGTTAAAATTGGCAAACATCAAATGACTCTTTGTAAGAAAGGGACAGTGATTTTTGGTAACTACTGACATGGCATGAGCCCACTGCTAGAAAGGTTGAATTTTTCCTATCCATAGTGATCTGCTTGTCATACAACATACAAAAGACACTGTCTTGAACTCTTGCCAATCCAAATTAGAAAAAAAAACCCAAAATCTATGTGACACCTATTTGAGATAACACAACCCCCTCAAAAATTTGTAAAGGTGTATAACTCACTTTGTAAAGAAATAGTGATTCCCTCTGAAAAGTGTTTTCTGAGCTCAGCAGAGGCACCACAGTCTCCTTAGCTTTCCTACTCACCTGTCGACTTAGAGAAGCTTTGCTTATTGCCTCTGACATCCCATGCTGGATTCAGTTACAGCTGGGCTTTGGCTTTCCTAACCTCATCTTCAGATGCTCAGATGATGTCTCTGCATTCCTCCCAGACTGTCTCCATACACTTTAAATGCCTATTCTTTATTTTTCTGTATGAAGACTATCAAGAGCAATGCAAACCTGATGAAACCAGAGTCTCTCTGTGCCATGAATACTGCCTCAGTAGTGAGTGGAACACTCCCTTCTTCATGATGTAAATTTTCTGTTACAGGCAATACGTAGATAACACTTCAGTGTATTTATATATTCTTGCAGAATACACTAACCCTCCAAACTATATTTTGAGGTGTACATATTAAAAAAGTGGTTAACTGGTTGCTTTTAATTTCCTTAGTTTGGACGTTTTGTATAGATATCCAAGGGAGCAGACAGTGATTTTAGTAGATATTTGAGCTTATTTGAGCTTTCACACAGGTGAAAGGTATTGCACAGTTTTGTACGATCAGGACAACATGTGAGCTGACCTATTCTGCCATTCCTGTTTCTGTCACAGAAATAACTGGTGTTGCTTTCTTGAGGGGGAGTATAAGCTGCTCAGCATCAATATTTTTGTGTGTCTTGATCTACTTATTTTAAATGACAGTCTGCTCATCAGGCACCTGTCTGAGCATGTGTTTAGTTGCAATTGCAGATAGTTCTCTTGTGTCTGACCTTCTAATTTTCATACAAGCTGTTTAACTGCTTTTATTCTCTGTGTCACTGACAGCAGTGTAGACTTGTTTATTATTTGATACTCTAGCCCAAAACATGCAGAAGATTCTGGAACCGTATTAGGGATTGCTCTAATTCAGGTGCAAGAATGTGTACTGAGTTTATGACAGGAAAATGTGGTAACAGAAGGCTTTAACTGGAGCGGTAAAATGGTAGCCCTAAAATATTCTTTAAATGACAAATTACGCTCTAATGTATATTGTAGCAATTTTTATAAGGAAGGTTGTAACTGTCACAGTGGTTTTGCTTAATTTAATAATCAAACAGCTCTAGCAGCAGGAGGTATTTACCTTTAGTTTAAAAAACATGTGCTTGGAGCATGTGCCTCAGTACAGGCATCTGGTCATAAATACTTAGGAAAGCTTTTACAGAAAACCAGAAGTAATTCTAGACTATCAACAGCCAGGTTCTACTGAAACTGAAATTCATTTCTATCACACGCTGTCTCGACACAGTTCTGGAGAGCCATTTACTGCTTTTCAGGAGGTCTGTTGTGTGCAGCTGTAGTCAGTGTGTAGTAGTACAGTGTAGTCATAGACTGCATGGTGTTTAGATGAGGTCTGATTTACTCATCCTGACAGGTGATCCCCATTTACTCAAAAATTCCAGGCAGCCTCTCTAAAGACTTTCCCTGTGTGCAGCTCTTTTTGGCTCATTTGGCTATTATTAAGAAATACTTGTGGCCTGCAACAGGCATTATTCTTCTAAACTGGCTCTTTATTGGGTGCCTTTTCAAAGCAGAAGGGAAGGCTTCACTGGGATGGAAGCTGCAGAAAGCAAATGTTGTTAGAGATGTGTATTTTGAGAGGCTTGGGAGTGGGGATATTTTCCATCAATTTGTAAGAGGATAATTGGGACTTTTCTGATCTTGTAGCAGTAAATAAGACCTTAGTTTTAGCTCCTTGCTGGTTCACGTTACACTACTGAACCTATCATCTTTTGCTCTGGTTCCCTTCTTTGAGATTATATTTCATTCATGATTTTCTAATTCAGTTTTCAGTAAAGAATAAAAAATGTAAAGATATGGTGAGGTAAGAATGAGACTTCTGTGGGGCACTGGAATTCTAGTTCTCAGCCTGCTGCTGCCTGCTCTTTGACACTGCTTTGCCTGAAGTAAGTCAGTGTCATCTTCATGGAGGCAGCAGTAATTTGAATATGTATACTGTTGGCTCTGAACAAGACATGCTGATATGTATTCATTTTTGGCATTCTGGTATCTGGAAAAAGAAAAGCATACATCCAAAATGAAAAATATCTTGTCATCATCAATGGTTCACGCTGCAGATTTCAGGCTCTGTCAGGGAGATGTATCAAGGACATATGTGGACAGCTCTACCTGCTACTAAAGAGCTATGATGCTCTGAAATGGATGTGTCCATATCTACTTTTGTCTGTAGGTCTGACCAGAAAAAAACCTATTTATAAACAATGAGCTGATTATTGACTTTTCACAGTAGTAAGTGAGCTGGCAGCAAACGGGTAATTCCAAGCTGTCAGATGTCTGTATGGGTGTTGTCAATGCTGAAGCATGCTGCTTCCTGCTTCTTTAGCTGTCCTGTAGCAAACATAACTCTTGTTGAGGTACTGTTTCACCTGTGGTGGCATGTCCCCCTGCTCTTTTGTGGAAGATGAGAGAGAATCCAGCATTACCCTACTACGAATTTCTAGATCAAAAGGACAGTATAAACTTCCTGAAATCTCAGGATGGTAATCTGCCTCCTCAGAAAGACTGGAGACATAATTTTCTTTTATAATTTTAACTCAGATCACTGCAGATATTTCTCTTGACACTGTCGCAGTTGAGATAATCAATCTCAGACCATTCTGAACTTTCCATCCTAATTTAGTGAATCACAGAATGCTTGATCTAAAGCAAAGATTAGTTTTGAGGTCTGTTTGCTTTATTTCTTTACAAACTGTTGAAAAATGTTTAGCCTTTGTGTAGATTGACCAAGGACTCTTTTTTCTGTCCTGCTTCTGTAATAATCTGTAACTATGCCAAATGATAAGAGTGATTTTAGAGGAAGGATTTTGAAAAAAATCTTCTTTTTCTGTAATGCTCAGCATATGTGTGGCCTGCTAGACTCACTGGCTCTGTGCTATTGGTCTTATTAGCATATTGCATGTTTCAGTCCCAGGAAGCACTAACTAAGGAAAGAAAACATTGCAAGTGGTAAACCTACACCTTAATGGTGGATTATCCTGCTTTTCCAGCATTGGATGAGAGGGTACAACTAGCTCTAGAACTGAAACAGTGCATGTTTTGAAGCATCTACAGCCCTTCTATGGGTTTTTTTTGGGTTTTTTTGGTTTTTTTTGGTTTTTTTTGTTTTTTTGTTTTGTTTTTTTTTTTGTTTTGTTTTGTTTTTTTGTTTTTTTTTGGTTTTTTTTGCTGTTATTCTATTTCAAGTTCCCAGTGGCCCTTACTCTCCAGCCCCCCCCAACTTGTGTCTCACATGTGCGTACATGCGAGGTAAATCTACTGAGTGGCAAGTCTTTATGAGATCCATCTTAACAACAAAGAAAGGTTGGAACAAAGAGAATAATATCTAAAAGAAGTTAATGGGTTCCGTTGTGTCTTTTTTTTTTTTTTGGTGGTGATGAGTCAGAAGCAATTAAGTGAGAGATCACAATGTCCCAGAGTGCAAAATCCTTGGGATAAGTATGAGCAATTTTTACTGAACTTTTCCAGGTAAACTTCCAGTTTTCCTTCTTAACCATCTGAAGATTCTCTTTATCAATACACACTTAATTTTTTCTTTATAAAGAATGCAATACTCCAAGGGAAAGATGGGTATGGTGGAAGGGACAATACTCCAGCCTGTGCTTTCTGATTTTAAAGATGTATCTCTAGTTTATATAGGGTGAGGTTTTTCTCTGCCAGTATTTCATCCCACCAGTAATAATAATTGAAAAATAATAAATGCAGGATTGTAACTTTCAGGAAAGGACAGTCAAGATAGTTGGTGGTGGATTGGTTTTTGTTTACTTAGGGGGCGGGGGATGTTTAGTTTTTGTTGATTTATTTTATTTTACAAAACAGTATAACAGGTTGTATTGCCAAACTTGGAAGGCATTTAGGAAGAGGAAGTTCGATGATCTGTGAGGGTCTAAAAGATGTTTTTAAAATATATGTATGGCAACTGATGGAGAAACAGATGGTAAAAAAGCAGAGCATTATTAAATGCAGAATAGTTTGTATGTTAGGAGCATGGAAACAATACTGTCTCTTTATCAACAGTTATATTCTGAATTAGCCTTACAATGAGAATTGTAGATGTGAAGCCTGTGCTTCTCTAAGGATATATCCCATTATTCAGTCAGGGGGTTATGTGATTCTATAGAATGTCTATGACAGGTACACAGTGCCTAGGAACAACGGGATGGCTTCAGTCACTGAGCCCAGCTCCCTGTCATTCAGCATTAGTCCTAGAGAAAATCAGTGCTAACCAGATGAGCAGATTTGAAAGGAATCCACTAATTATGGCGTGACTCCTTTAATCACCAGCTGGTCTGCAAAGTCAGCAATCAGTTTTCTAAATCACTATTTCCCAAGGTGGTCAAGAAAGGTTAGTTCTTGGAGTAGCTGTTGTTAGACCTTTTTATGGCGGGGGGGGGAAGTAGGCAGATTTTATTTGTTCCTACTTTGTGATCAGTGAGTTTGTATAGAAATAGCAGGAATTCAGAATTCCTAAATAGTTCTGTCTGAATGACTTTAGATCAGTACTCTGCAATCCCTTGGGAACAATTTGTTTATTTGAATTGAAGGCAACACGAAATGTCTACAGCTCCTTTCGTGCTGTAGTCAAGAGTCCTTATTACTCAATTACATGCTTTTACGTTCATTTTATGTTAATTCTCCTTCTTCCATCCCACCGCACATTTGCCTCCCCTTATTTCTGGTTGTTTTTTTTTTCCCAAGAGCTTATGCCTGGAATTGCTCTTGCAAATCCATTTGCTCTTCCAAAATCCACTTCTTTCATGGTTCATTTTCTTCAGTTCATTTGTATGTTTTCATGGTAGGTCACCATTTTAACTGTACAAACTAAAGCAGCTTGTTTAATCAAATTTCGGTCTTAAAAGCAAGACATCTTCAGCCATGAACATTGTACTCATCCCATCAACAGAATGTCTCCTTCTACAGGGTCTGATGTCAGGGCAAGTAGAAGCCTGCTAAGTACCAACTTTTTGTGGCTTGAAGGTTTGGGTATTGGCGGTTCACTACACTTTTTCCCCCCCCTCCCGTAAGGAATAAGTATTTCTCATTACAAACTGCATAAATTTGGACTGAAAACAGTAATTCTAGTAAGTAAGTTTTCCATACGTATCTGTAAAAATCTTGTGTTGTAGTCTTGTGTCTTCTTTTTTTTTTTTTT
>VZRQ01001577.1:3622-25236 GCA_013397975.1 Machaerirhynchus nigripectus
TCTTTGTTCCTGTCTCCGGAGCGCCTTTTTGACCGAGCCCTCGTCGCACCCTTGGTGCGTTTGCGGCCAGGGCTCCGCTCTCGAGCCCGGTCTCGCAGCCACAGCCCAGCGGGGATCAGCCGCGGAGCCCCTTCAACAAGGTGCCCTCAGGGGCAGGGGTCACACCGCGGCAATTCTGCGTCATGCCCTTACACACGTGGAGTTGTTTCCCCTCTCTGCTACACCACCAGCATATGGGCTCAAGGTGCTGGAGGACAGCTGCAGCTCAAAGTGGGGAGGACATTTATGAGACCAAGAGACATCTCTTTTAGAGCGACTGACTGCTTCCCACAACACATCAAGACGTGGCACTGCAGTAGAATCTGGGGGTAAATCAGGACACCCTTGACTGTGAGCAAGGCTACAAAATATCTGGGGTTTGCACAGACTTGACTTTTTTTCCAGCCCCCAAAACCTTTCTGGGTAAACAGCTGATACATGAAACCCCTTTGTTGACAAAATTGTTGTCCCTACTGTACTTTGTTGTCACAAAGTGAGGTTGGGCTGATGCTTCTCTTAGTGCTCTTATACAACAAAAAGATCATATCCTCTGCATTTGGCAGCACAGATCCTAATCCTGACTCTAAAGACTGTCTATCAAAAATTTCCCTCAGCCAAAAGACTAAGTGGTTAACAAAGAGGAAAACAACAACAGTCCAGCTGTAAACAATGAATGGGTGTTTACAGTGTCCCAAGGATAACCACAGTCTAGTATTTGGATTATCCAACAGCATCAGGCAGTGCCACAGCTGATGGCCCTGGTGCAGGGACAACCCTCAAACTTTAAAACTAAATGCAGATTGGTAGTCAAAGCCTGGTCAGTCTGATCTGACATTGTCATGGGTGGTCCATGTGATAAAAGCATTAAAACCCCTGTACATGCTCTGCACAGTCACAGAACTCCTATGAACACCAAGGAAGGATGAGACAGCCACACTGAACACAGAGTCTGCCTATGAGACAGTGACTATCTTTTTCTGGCACAAAGGGTCACAGTGACAAGGGGTTGCCACATAGCTGGAGACTGCATCCATGTGGAGGGAAAACTCTTGTAAATCTAAAACACAGACAACAAAATGCATTGGTTTATTTTTTTTGTTTGGTGGGGTAGGTTTTTTTTGGTTGGTTTTGTAGTTATTGACAATTTTTCTCTTTGCATTGCAAGCTAGTTTCTTGGAATTTTTTAGTACCATGAGAGTAGAACAACATGTGCCAATACACGTCCTTACACAGTAAGTACTGCAATCGATATAATTCCTACTAATTGCTTCCTCTGGAAAAAGGGGGGATTTCTTCATCTCCCTTTGGTATGGGCATTTCTGCCAGTTGTTAACATTTTTTTAAAACATCTGTCTTTTGAGTAGTATGCCCTCCTAGACATGATGCAGCCGAAAAAATATGCTTAAATTAGGCACGCAGTTTTCAAACCCAGCTACTTAAAACTTAATTGTATAAATAAAACTGTAGTCAGTGAAACTTCTCACTAGTTTGTGTGTTAGCATCAGTAATGTTAAGTATCAGTTCTCTAGAAAATTACGGCTCCAATAAAATCATCTGCCACTAATTAAAAATGGTTGTTTTAATGATTTATTTTGATATCTGAATGTTGAAAACAATGTAAATGAGACATCTGCAGAACTAATATTCAGTACATCATGAACACTCAACTGCTGTCCATCAGTTTATTAATAATTATCACGTGTAGTTACAATTAAAAATTTAGATTTGCTTCCTTGCTTTGATAAATTGATTTATAAAAGGCCTGCAATAGTATCAGTGTAAAAACCTCTTTTGCCCTGAGCTCAGAAAGATTTTTTTAAACTGCTGGGAATGGGAAGACAGGACCAAATGTACAATTTTGGAGAATACAGCTGCCATTAGTTAAGAACAGAACATGAATTCGAGTGTCTGTACTGCTGAAAATGTTCAGAGCCTTTTTAAAAAAAAAGCCTCCATTTTATATCAGTCAATTTAAATGCATTAGTTCTGAGAGTTGTTTTGCAATTTGTCATGACAAGAAGCCAAGATTTTTTATGGTCTTTCATATAGAAAAAGCATTGGATTATGTTAAATAGTGTGTGTGTGTGTGTGTGTGTATATATATTTTATATATATAATATATATATATACACACACATATTCCATATAAAAACTATCTTCAGGATACATAGAGACGGCAAAACCAGCCAAAGTTAAATGTGTCAGCACAACCTCTTGCATATTCATTACATGCAGTTTTTTTGAACATATTCTTTCACACTACTGTCTGTGGAGTACTTTAAACCTGTTTTCACTAGAAAAACCTACCTGTTCTGTAAGAACCACAGCAGCACAACATCCTAAAATAAGCTTTTTGACAGCCCTACAGGCTGAGTGTGCTATTGCATTCTTGGTTCTTAGTTGCCTGCTCTTTCTGGGAGCTGTTGCCATCCCCATTTTGAAGGCAGGAAAATCAGGGGGATACTTCCCGGTTACACTTGCTGTCAGCTTGGCCTGTGGATTCAGTCCACCCAGGTCTCTGGTTTCAGTTCACTCAGATGGCCCAGAAGTGGTGGCATGATTATTTTCATTCAAAAAGCTGTGGATGGGGACAGGCTTGCAATAAGCAGCTTTGGGTACAACAATATCTCCAGTCAGTACAGCCAGCTTGGACAAGGAGGGGCGTCCACAGCCTCATACCAGAAAATAGTGTTTTTGCTGACATGGCTATTACCAATTCCCAGGACACAATTAAGGCATGTAGCACTTGTTCATCTGCATTCTTTTTTACCTTTTTAAACTTTATCTGTCAGTAATCTCTGCCCATAGAAGCCAGAATATGACAGTGAAATACCAAGAGATTTTAGACCTAGACCTGCCATTACATCTTTGCCTTGAACAGCATCCAAAATTTTGAAACTGATTACCATATGGATCACAGGTCTTCATGTAATAATCATGATGAAAAAAGCAGTAATAAAGACATGGATCACAGGTCTGCCTAGAAAATCCTTTTAAAAAACAGGAATCAGCTCCTGAGGCAAAGCTAATGATTTACCTTTGGAGTAAGGTAAATCTGGTACTTGCTTACCTGAATTTCTAGCTTTGATGTGGTGGTTTTTCAGTTCCCTCACATTATTGACTCCCATGACTACCTCTGTAAAGATATGGCCTGCATAGGCCCACGGTGTAACCAGCATCGCAGAAACACTAAAGTTCCCATGTCTGAAGTTCTCTTAGAAAAATTCTTGGATCCTGGTTAATCTTAGAATCAAAAAATCACAACTTGGAATAATTTTTTTGCTTCTGTGACTTGAGAGACTAGCCTTCTTAAGAGGAAGGTGTACCACAAATCTTACAGTATTTCTAATGTCAGCATTCTTCACAGTCAGTAAGTTCACTTTCTACAATCCTCAGGCATTATAGTCCCCTCTTCCTAAAAAATTACTGAAATTAGATAGTACGGTTCTGTAGTTTGATACCTACATTGAGAAGGTAGACAATTTTTTATTTCAGATGTACATGAAATACTTGAAATAAATCTTTAGTTCTTCTCTCCTAACCTTGTCTATAGAACAAAAAAAATATAACAAGCTGCTCCTAAGTGACCCATTATAATAATTTTCAGTTTGTCTAGTGTTGGTTGCTCATCTTGAATGTATATTTTCACTGTTCTAATAGATACTGTATCCACTGGGAATGAAAGCTTTTCTTCAAATAAGACAAAAAATCTCATTCAGATTTTCTACAAATTCCCTGACTACTGCAAGAAGTCCTTTCCTCTTGGAAAGTAAATTAGGAGTGCCAGCTCTCCCAATCCATCCTGCCAGCCTTTCAGTCATTTCTGTGAGAGAGAGAAATTTGATCTCTACAATGTATTAACTTTTTGTTCCTTCTTTGAACTTGGCCAACAAACTGGGTCAATTAACATAAATGGCAAAAGAGGCTGGACATCTGGGGAATGACACCAAATTCATTTTCTGTAAACTTCGAAGTAACCAGATGGCAAATGATTCAGAGGCCTATCTTCAAGAACCAGCTGTATAGTCCAGTTACTAGGACAGTGTTAGAAGTCAGCCCTTACAGTAAGAAATTACACCTACAACTTTGCCAATGACCTTGCATTAAAAAAAAAAAAAAAAAAAAGAAAAAGTTAAAATAAGAATTGTCACACCACAGGAAATATTTAAGGAGCTTATCTCTAAATGAGGTATAGGCTATCAACAGTTAATTATATAAAGATAGCACTTAACAAGAAACAGGGTACACATCTTACCTATGCAGGCTGTATATTCAAAACAGATTAATGTTAATTAAATGGTCCGTCAAGCTGAAGTGTGCAAAATCGATGAGCACTGACAGCAGTATAATAGAGATAAATCTAAGACACTGTCAACTATAGAAGGAAAAGTTTAGATATTGTACATAAGCCATGGCACCCAAATTTTGATTGGGACCTCCTCACAGATTCAGTGTTTACTTTGGGTGGCTTTTAGGGTCAGTTCACAGCATAGGGGGAGACCAGCTTTCAATGTTAGTGGCTTTTGGACTGAGATAAAAACAAGTAATCTCTACCGATCTCACATATTTAGGCTGAATTCCCCTCACTCCACAGAAGGCAGATGAAGCATGACTTTTAGAAAGATATCTAAATCTCATGCAAAAGCTTTCTGCTGAACATTTACACTGAAGTCAAAGTGACATTTGACTAAGCAACATCCATCACTTGGTAATTCATTCCAGCTCTCTTTGCAGAATATGCAAATTTAATTAGCAGAGTTTTTATAGCGTAGCATTGTTCCTAAAGAAGGTATTTTGGTCCTTCTGGAACTTCCCCTCCCTGGTCTTTGTGTTAGAAACACACTAAAATGACTTCCAGGTCTGAAACAAAGCAAAGTTTTAAATCAAAATGTCATGGAATATTAACTCCATACTGTATGAAACTGAAGTTATTTTACTTGTTTCAATTTAATTCTAGCTTGTCCTAGATGTATTATCTAACAACCTCATCTCTTTTTCCTCAGAAGACCTTGATAGCAGGATGTCAAAACAAGAAGGGAACAAAGTACAGCTGATAAGCCTCTTCCTATCCAACCTCTTTCTGTAGCAACCCTGCTCCAAGCATAGTACTGTGGCATAAAGAGAGACCAGAGCATCTCTTGATCATATACTGAGATAGCTACATGGCAGAATGGAGAGAAATACATTAGCTATACTTAACATATATTTTTAGTTTCTTTTCTTCCCTTGACACTTTCCAGCCCGGAATCACTTTGGAGAACTGCAAGAACACAAACATCTCTGAAAGACTTTTCTCTGTCTGCTCCTTAATTCAGGTTCAGAAACTTTCCACTTTGAATGAATGAATGACTACCATGGGAGCATCACATAGATATTTTCTCTTCAAACATTACAAGTACTAAAATGAACTTTGCCTGGTTTCTACAACTTCTGTTGTACTTCTCTAGAAAGGTACAAGCTCCCCTGAAACTTCTAAGGCCAGTTCATTTGTGTATCATCCCTCTGCTGTTGATTACCTAGTGGTTAAAAAAGGATGAGCTCACCCAACATCTTTTCCTGAGGGCATGTATATCTTCTTCCTCTAACCAATCATCTGTTTTCACAGAGTGCAATAATCTCTGAGGGCTGATTTCTGCAAGGGCAATGAGCTTAAAGGTTATTAAGAAAGGTACCCATGTCTGTATATGCTTGCACAAAGGCAGCATGAATTCATTTCCATAATAAGCCACAAACCAAAGTGCTTTTTAGGTATTGGTCCATCTATGGAGTTTCCCAGAGTCAAAATTCATGAGAAACATTAGCCAGCTATTTTTAATTGACTACTCTGGTCACATAAAATACCAAATAAAATAGTAAAAGAAAATTCTCAAGAAGCTCAACTAAATAAAATAATAGCTTAGTACAGGAATCAAAGAAGGATTTATGGAGGTACATCCAAGCAGAGGAATAGGAAACAAGTAGTAGCACATCCTAGACAAAAGGTTAAGAAAAGAGCATTTGAGTCATTCAGCCTCATCAACTCCCATCCCGCTCAACTCTGTGCTAATGCAGCCTCACTTCAAGTCCTGTGTGCAGTTTTGGGTGCCACAATTTAAGAAGGATGTAAAGCTCTTAGCACCCAAAGGAGTCAATCAAGATGGTGAAGGGCCTTGAGGGGAAGCTGTATGAGGAGCATCAGAAGTCATTTGGTCTGTTCAGCCTGGAGAAGAGGAGACTGAGGGGTTCCTTCTATTTGGTGACCAACAATACAACCCCAGGGAATGGCCTGAAGTTGTGTCAGGGGAGACTGGATATTAGGAAAATACTCTTCACCCAGAGGGTGGTTGGGCACTGGAACAGGCTCCCCAGGGAAGTAATCATGGCCCCAAGCCTGATAGAGTTCAAGAAGCATTTGGAAAATACAGTCAGGCTCATGGTGTGATTCTTAGGGATAGTGCTGTGCATGGCCAGGAGCTGGACTTCGATGATCCTTGTAGGTCCCTTCCGACTCAGTTTATTCTATGATTCTGTGGACTCCACTGTACCTGACAAGCAGTTCCCTGACATTCATGTGAAAGCCTGATCTACTTTACATACCCAACATTTCATAGTGCCACTACTGTCATTTGGGAACTCTTCTTTCTTTTATTTGTCTTCGGCAGCATCTTTTCTTCATTTTAGGGATCAATTGAGACACCCATGGACATTCACTCAAATGTTTCCTAAGCTCAAATATTTTGATGTTACTTTTGTTCCATGAACAAACTGAATATGAAAACATCCTGAGAAATTGTTTGAAATGTTTTGGAAAAAAAAACAGAAAACATTTTTTTTCCTCCAAATCTGAAAAATCATTTCAGCATTTTTATATCAGCATATTTAATTTTCTGGCATTAAAACCAACTGAAGAAAAGTTGATTGAAGACCACATGAAGATGCAGCAGTCTGTGAGGTTGCAGTGCTTCATGGGACCTGTCAGTCTAGAGCCCTCCCTCCTGCCTAAGAGTTAGGCAGCTTTTTCTGCAGTAGCATGATTGCCATGACAGTATGCCAAAATGCATCATGAGAGAAATGTATGGGCAATAAGAAGATCAGATCATGGAGTAAGAGAGGGCCACAAAACATTTGCAAAAATCCGTGAAACCATCCATAACACATAAAGGTTGAACTGATTTCAGAGAGTTTTAGTCCAGCTCAAAAGATTTTAATTTGGATCACATGCATTCAAGACGAGGTCCTTTCTTAAGTTTTCTCATTGAAATAAAAAAAATAATAATTTAAAAATACTGTATTAAAGAGGTTATAATCATAGCTTCATGATTTTAAGTAGAAATTTTTGAGTGAGAAACAGCTTTAAGTGAGTCCAAAGGAGAGCCACAAAGATGATCAGAGGGTTGGGGCAGCTCTCCTATGAAGACAGGCTCAGGGAGTTGGAGTTTTTCAGCCTGAAGAAGAGCAGGGTCAACCTTAGAGCAGCCTTCAAATGCCTAGAGGAAACTACAAGAGAGCTGGAGAGGGACTTTTTATAAGGGCATGTGATTCATCACCGTTTGACCCATATGAAAGTAAATGTAAAGTCCATTTCTATAGGAAGTTAGCTGTAATTACCAGCCAAAATGTTGGCAACCTAAGCCCATTCTGGGGTGATTTACAATGACACTGACCTCACACAAATTTACAATGACCTCACACCATTTACACAATAGATTTACAATGACACTGACCTCACACAAATTTACAATGACCTCACACCATTTACACAATAGATTTACAATGACACTGACCTCACACAAAACACTTAGTTTCCTTTGGAGGTACATTTTGTTCTCAGAAATGTTGACTGTCATCTGGTATGGTATAACTTTCTAATCTCTTTCTGAACCAGTGTGAAAGTGTTAATAATGGCCCATAATTTTAAGAAATAATTTTTCTTTTTAAAAGGTAAGAAGATTCAGGTGTCACCCTTTAGGGACCCTTGAAAACATTATTATATTCAGGAAAACTATCCATAATCTTGCACAGAGAGAAAAAGTCTTAGAAGGGATTAGAAAATACCAGTGTTCTTTGTCAGTAAGTACATAATTCATTCAATTTAGTTACTGCTAATCTTTTTTCTTTACTTTTTTAGAACTGACCTAATGTGTCAAATTTACATACATTTCAATAGAAACACATTTTCTAGTCATACAGAAAAGATTAGCTATATATAGCATGGTCCTTAAGATTCCAAACTGCTTTTAAATCCTACAAAGCAATAGTTTATAGCTGTGCTTAGTGATCTTTTTATATAATTGCTAATAAGAACATTAGCACTCTTCCCATACTAAATGTATCAATTATTCTCATATATTAGAGATAACCTGGCATTAATGCATCATTAGATCAACAGCACTGATTTCAGAAAGTTTTTATTATGTGTATACATTTTCGAAAGGCCAGACTACAATAAATTTTGGTTTATAAGTGTCCTTTTGCACATGCTTTTCATTATTGAGCTTTGTAAATGACCCATTCCCCAGTCACACCAGGGGAATTATGGTAAACCAATTGATCACACTGAAGGAAGTATAATCTGTTAGTCTCTGCAGCAACCACTGTACAAAATACCTTCCTAAAAATTAAAAAGAAAACAATAAAGAAAAGACATAATGAAAGAACAACCTAAAACTAGAAGAGAGATTGGCTGGGTTGCCATGTGATTAAAAGCTTGGGTTTACAGCTGGAAAACCTAGAGTCAATTCTTGTATTTACCAATTCACTTCATGTTTCTAAGTCATAACTTTGCATTTGTCAAATGAAATGAAAGTACTTTTCTACTTAAGCAGCTAGTATGTTGGAAAGGGACTGTTTCTCCCTGTGTTTCTGCATTGTTCCTACACAACAGCATCCTGGTGCGACTGGAGACTGAGGACCATAGTGGCACATATTAAAACCCCCACAGAAATATTTATCTAGGCATTAAGATTTCAGAGCAGGTAGGGGGTAAAGGTTCTCCACAGCAAAATGAAAATTACCTAGCTAAACAACCATAAGAGACAACATTTAAAGTCACAGGATGAAGTACAAGGAAGTTTTGGAATCAATATGCAGGTACCATTTTTAAGCTAGTTATCCTGACAGTTTGGTTTTTCATTTTGGACTGAATGTGCACCTTCTAGTCATAGAAGTTCAAGATCTGGAAATGACTTCAAATCTCACCAGGCAGCAAGAAACATTTTCTGTTTGTTTTTCCCCCCATGTGCTTTGTTTCCTTGGGTGGATTTCAGGAGAGAGGAATAAGAACGAAACATTTCATGACTACTGACCTTGTGAGAATAGGTGATGTATGTCACTTCCCAATTCTGTGGGAATTCATCAAGCCCCTTCTCTACCAGTTGAAAATCATTATGCACATCCTATTTTTAGTTCACACAGTAGTTGTTTGTGTATCTTTTTTCCTGTCTCTTCTTCTTCCCACCAGACTGAGGGCAAGCACTGTGGGAAATTCAACTCTTGTTTGATACATATTAGTTTTGGCTTTGTATTTTAAGTAGCAACAAAATCTTCCACATTAAAAGACTAGAGTGAACCATGACCATAATCTTTTATTCTGATGGACAAGGCTACAGAATATCCTTGAATAAGCAACCACTTAAAACCATGTAGATCTATCCAAGTGGTTCAGATTTATTAAAAGTAATAAAGGTAGACCACCTGCAGCATTCATTGGTTGCTTGTCCTCGTCATTCAAACAATAACAAAGCATAATGGAGGAAAGTAAGCCTCTGGGTTTCAATTTCTAGGCTGGATTTTGTCAAGCATATACTACTGGCTACCAGTCACATCTTCATCTGCAACACTGAAACCCAGACATTCATCAGTTCTCCATCACAGGCTATAGCTGGGAAACAAGTCAGCCCTTAGCTTTTTATGTCACATCAAAGTGAATGGCACACAGAAATCTCTCAGTCAACAATGTATTAAAAGATGGTTTCCAAACTCTTTTCTAAGTCCTAATTTAGTGTGGGAAGAACACAGCCCTGAGACAGCTGCATGGCATTTGAGCTGTGTCCTGTGCATCTGGTTCTCCCAGCTGCTGTCTGCCTTCTTCAACCCTACAATCAAAACGGAGACAAACTCTTTCAAGTTCTCTTCAGCTGCATGCACAGGACCTGCAGCTACTCTCCAAAATTTCCTATTGCCATTCCCATCCTCTTGCTTTGCTCTGAAAGAGCCCTGGCAGCCAAAGTCTTTCCCAGGGAAAGAGCATCTTCTGCATCAGCTTCCCTCAGGACTGCCATAGCACTTCACTTAGAGATGAACTGCATCCCCCTTTGTAGTAGATACAGGTAGGATACACTGAATACTGAACTACAACACACTTAAAAGTAGGTGGAAAAAGCTGTTCAGTGAAATGTTTTACACAATTACACCCCTCAGGGCTTGTGCTGCCTTACTTATAGCTTTTTGCACCCTCTTATTCTACCCCTTTCCAGGTAACAAATCCCAGATATGCTTGGATAAGTATTTCAAAACTGTATATTCAGAGAACAGTTACAATAGACAGCAAATATTTACAGTTGCCATGGAAAAAACTCTATGCCATGCCCTGTCATTTTAAATCTGGTTTAGGCCTGACGGGCTGAGCAACCAAGGTAATTACATTTAAAATACATCTAGCTGGAGTCAAGCAGTTATTCTTTCCTAGACTGCAAAGCCATAAAGAAGATGAGATGCAGCACTGATGGTAGTAAACTCGGTGATAATTTTAAGGCTAAATGTGTTTCCCCCATTTCCATTTACATGTTTTTGCTCCAGATGGGCCTTAAAAGCTCAGTATAGTTTGCTAACTAATTACTGGCTTAACTGACACCCAGTTAAAAACAATGACAATAAAAGTCCCAGATCCCTCAAGGGTATTTCAATACTCATCCTCTAACCAAGGAATCACCAGTGATCCCAGGTGCTGGGCTATCCCTTCCCTGCCCTGACTGGGTGATACACCTCTGTCAGGAGCAGCTGCCTGTGTTGAGTGAAGCCTTGCTGCCCCTAAGACCAGGTGGAACTTGTCATTAGCTTCCAGAGACACCAAAATCCTTTCTATGGAAGTCTGCAAGGATCAAAGGGAGGCATGCCTCAGTCAGGTTTCTATTTCAGACATCTACCTGAATCTTGCAAGAAAGCGGATTATCCTTATACAGATGTTTAAGCATTCCAGTATTTATGGAATTTTTTTTGCATATATTTCAGCATGAAAATATGAAACATATATACAAATCTTAAATACTCAGTTGTGCAAATGTTTTCCAAAACTGCACGATAAAATGATGTTACATTAGCTGCCTTCTGGGGCCAAGCTATATATCTATTTTAAGAGGAGAATTTGAAAGTTTGAAATTAATGATGAAGGGTTGTATATATCCTCTAGAGAACAAGGTGTTGAAGATGAATATATTTCCTTAGCCCACTTGATCTTTGAGAAATAATTAGTAGGCATATTAACCCCTGACTTGGCTCTGAGTGAGTACAGACCTTTAAGTGTGTCTATCTCTGGCTCCATATCTCAAATTTGAAGTTTATATCAAGTCTACCTCTATTATTAACAGGTCAGAATCATGCAGTCATTTACAAATTGGGAGTTAAATACATTCTTTCCCCACTAGCCTTAACAGGTAAGTGAAAAGGTGATTGTATATGCAGTCTAACAATATTTATAAAAGGGTGAACTGGACAAACGTCAAATGAGCTAAAATGAATAGTTATAATTATCTAATCATCTGTTGGTTAGTTCTCATTTTCAGATCAAGTACTGTGTTAACTTTTCTACTTGCTACATTATGCAATTCATAACCTACTTGTTCATACTTATCATAAGACACTGTATATATATTTTTTTTTATTTATAATACTGATTGTTTTCAGCCATAAAGATCATAATTTTCAGGATTTTTTATTATCTGCAATACTGGATAAGATCTGGACACACTGCAGTTTAGTAATGCCTTAAGTGCTACTTTTCAGGCCGAAGAAGCCATGCAGAAAATTTTCTGAGGTCCTCAACAGAAACGGTTTTGTGTAGGAGGAGGATAAAAAAGAGATTTTAATAATGAAGTGTGGAGTTGCAGTATAGAGAGACAGGTTAAGGGCTTCCCAGGGACATTAGAGAAATTGAATTTTGCCTCTCCAAGGACGGAGACTCAGGGCTTTGACCATGGGAAGGCCCAGAATCACCACAGAAATCTTGTGAAGGTCTAGAGTTTGTTTGGTTTGCTGCTGCCAGAGAGAAGGACTGGGCACTCCCATGAAAGTGGGCTGCCCACATGTGCCCTCGTTTTCAACGTATCTCCTTTTCAATGGATAAATAAATATTTTTGGAGTCATCATACAAAAAAAAATAGGATCATGAATATGCAATGTAGAATGATCTTCCAAAGGATCATCCTTTGTTGCTTGCCAAGAAGAAACTTTCAAGTAATAAGGACAGATACTCAATTCCTACAAATTGCTACATGGTACAGACATTCAAAATTCATTTGAAATTCACAGATCTGTGATAATTCTCATTTTCAAACAAATCACATGGTAGAGTACAGTAGGTGTAATTATTTTGTTTGTGGTGTACACAGATGTCTGGATCAAGCGGGAGCCACATTACACAAGTAAACAGGCAGCACCCATCAGGCTACAAGGCACCACTCATACAGAGTGTGTAACTACTGGATAAGACCAGCAAATATCAGGGCAAGATGACGATGGAACAAGGTGGATGATGAAGTTACGTAACAGCAAGAACATGGTTTAATATCAACTAGTCAGGTGTATATGCTATACAAAAAAAGAAGCCATTGGTAGCAGCAAGCTCCGTATGAGTGTTACAGCTGGGAAAAGAAATATATTTTAGCTGATTTTAGGGCCTTTTCAATTTCCCCATTTATTAGCAAATTCAATTTCCCTGAATTTGCTCACTCATAGCTATATTTGCTTTCTCAAATAGCTTCATGAGAATGCCTGGTTCTTTGTTTTCAAATGGGCTATAGAACCAATCATGAACAGTTTCAGAAGTGGAGTTACACAAAGTTTGTTCACTGAGGTATTTGGGCAGCTAACCTGACAAATTTAAAAATATATATGTTAGTCCTGCTTACTCAGCTATGGTTAATGATACTCAGATTCCCTTCCCCTTTTTAAGTTTCAGCTGACCAGAGATGAGAAGAAATCTGATTTGTCAGGACTTCATGAAACTCTATTACCAGGAGTGAGGAACAAATAGCCAAAGCAGAGGAAGAAGCCTTGGGCTTACATGTCCAAAATTTCTAAGACCTAAATATGTTTTATTAGTAGTTTGGAAACAGAAACAACTGCAGACTGAAATAAATTTTATGATGAATGGCTTGATGGCAGTTATTTACCACATCAGCAGGAAAATGTTTATTTCTAACATTTTAAATAAAATATTTATATTTTTGAAATAGGAAAACATTCACACTATACGATTGTCTTCTACTTATGTTGACTGGAAACATCTCAATCTTTGCAACAGAAATAGTTATTAATTAACAACACTAATTTTCTAGACTTGTTCAGACTACACTGTTGATTAAACATCCTCAGGACCCAGTAAGAATAAGAAATGAGCATGTTATGACTTGTCAGTTGCACAAACATGACTTTCAGCTACCAGGAAAGTCTTTCAGCTACATAAATACTTACCGCATTCCTACAAAACACAAAACACATGGTGAACTGCCTCCACTTAAAAAAAAAAAAAAAAGGCAGCAGAATTGCATGTAAGAAGTCATGCTTTTTCACTGCTTAAATTGCAACTTCTTAAAAAACAAGAGGAAAAGCAGAGTATTGCAAAGTGGTTAACATACACTTGTGCAAAGACCTTTCTGCCCACGCATTTATGCAAATACAATCAGCATTTGATTTCCATGAGTGTCACTCTTCCCCTACACTGTTCTGGTTGATTCCTGCATTACTTTCTAAGAAAATAACCAACAGGAAAGCAAAAAAATAACAGAGGAGACAAAGAGTATCTAATTAAATATCTGCCTCCTTCCTGGTACTCCATTACATCACACTCCCAGAAAATATTTTCAGAAAATCCATTTGTTCCAGATATCGCCTCCTCTCCAGCTAATACATACAGAGCTTATCCTGTTTTTGAAACACTTTAGTCTTAATATTTTAACCAGTTCACATTGGAACATTTGTCTAGATCCTTCCACCTAGGTTAAAAATGGCAGATATCCAGGCAGAAATCCTTGCAGCAATGTGAAGGGTATTTTTTCTGGGATAGGATACCTATTCTTTTCTTGTGGTCACCATTTCTTAACCTAAGCCTATGGTTTCTTTTTCTTGGATGCTGCACTGTGTGCATGAAGACAAAGAAGCCTGTAAGAGATCATTTATACTACCTGCAAACTCAGGTGCACTAGACCACGGAATGTTCCTCTGAGTCATTTCCTCTGCATTGACCTTAGAAATAGAGCTTCATCTCCCTCTTGTCTGCTTCATTCTCTTTACTAAAAAAAAAAAAAAAGGTAATTTGTTGGTCTTTAATACAGCACACACCAAGGACTCGGACTCCATTGTGTTAGAAACGACACAAACAAGGATAAAAAAAAATACTTGCTCTAGAAAGCTTACTGTTCTGAGAATTAGATATGGTAAGCTGCAACACTAATGGACTAAATCAATACAGCATTTGCTGTGTTTTCCTTTGCTTTGGTCCTTCTGGTAAATAAGGAATAGACTCACTTCACTAGCAGCCAAGCTGTAATCAGGGAGCAGGCAGAGGGAGTCACAGCTGAGGTAAACCTTTGAAGGCTGTATGAAAGTCTCTGTAGACCACAGAAAATGCAGAAGTTATTTGCAGAAATTGCATGCAATTACTGTTAATTAGTCTTCAGATGATAAAGACTGACATAGCTTAAAGATCAGATGATGAACATTCACAAAGATCCATTCAAATCTATAGGTCTCATAAGCATGTAGCATTAGGACATGGTAATGGAAGGAAAGAGATGGCTGCCTATTTGTATAAGTGCTTGCAACTCCAAAACCCGAGAAACTGGGTTTCCATTTGCACTGGGACTGATTAAGGAAATTTCAAGCTGCTCTCTGTAGAACTGTAACACAATACATCAGGTTTCCCACCCCCACATCCTGGCAGGGTCAGTGGCACAATTAAATCAAATGACAGCTTTTCTAGCTCATCTCCTCTCCTCTCATTCCATCACAGCATTTGCCTTCTAGAAACCATTCACGCAGGAACACTTTATCCTTGCTGCCCAGCACTTTTGCTACTGAAGACATAAATCAGAGGCAGCTATTACACTCAGATCTCACACTCCAGGGCACCAGGAGCCCAGCCAGGACAGCAAACCAGATGGCCCCCAGGACATCCCACCCAGCTGAATGCCAGGCTCTGTCTTCTCATCCTGCCAGATCATCTGCTCCTCCAGTCTCTGCCTCCCACCTTTTATTACTACCAAATGCAGAGAACTGCTCAGCTGGTATTTCCTTGGAGCATCAGTTATTTCCTCGGAGGGGTTTCTTTTTTGGTATTTTGTGGCAGGTCAAAGAGCGTGACTACAGAGAGGGCAGGAAATGGGGCATAACCAATCCCCACGTGCAGGCAAGACAAGAAAATGTCTTAGGACCATCCAAAGGAGAAAAGAATTAAATTGGACACACTGCTTTTTGTGTGTGCCTCACTAATGCTTTCCTAGGAGGTGATGGGGACCTACTTGACTGGCAGCCAGAAGTATGAGTTAATTCTACATCTCTCAACAAAAATCCTTGGAAAATCTTAGTAAAACAAGGAAACCCTGGCCTTTTTTAAAGGTTCATATGTAATGACTGCCTGGCACAGGCTGTGCAGTGCCTCCACAGTAACTTCATACTGTTACACATTGCCAATACAGATGTGCCTGGGAGAGCCTGCATCTCCCGCACATGCAGAAAGGTTCATGTGCAGCACAGCTGCTTCTTCCCAAAAGTGCTGGCATTCACTCCACAGTGGTGTTGCTTAGTATTTGGAACACACAGCACACAGGCTGGAATTTGTGAGAAATTACTGTTTGCCAGGTTGCTGCATGCCAGGAAATCTGGCATACCTAAGAAAGTTTTCAGACAGGAGAAGAATGCATGTGAGATAACCTAACTATGTAGTCTAGAAGAAGACAACCTTTCAACCCATGCAGAGGACCCAAGGATCACTCAGCCTATTGGGAAAGAAGAGTGCAAATCCTTCCAGCTTCCAGATTTGTCTGCATTTCCTGTTCCCACTAATTTTTTCCTGCCCTTCTCCTCACACCCACCTTCTCCCTGGAATTCACTTGCCCAAATTTCTTTGTCTCCCCACACCTGCATTTATTTACCCTCCTGATGTACATAGTATTCTGCACATATCTCCTACATCTTCTCCCTGTAGTCATCTGTACACACCTTTCCTGTCCTTGCTGACAACTGAACATTCTCTGAATTTTTCACTGCACACAGACCTCCTCCTGTAGTAAAATCACTTTCCTCCCAGAACATAAGGAGCTTCATTCCCTCTGCCCTCTCCTCTGTTTTTTTTTTTGTTTTGTTTTGTTTTTTTTTGTTTGTTTGTCTTTTTTGTTTGTTTTTTTGTTTTGTTTTTGNTTGTTTTGTTTTGTTTTGTTTTGTTTTGTTTTGTTTTTTTTTGTTGTTTGTTTTTTGTTTTTTTGTTTTTGTTTTTGTTTTTGGGGGGTTTTGGGGGGGTTTTTTGGGTTTTTTTTGGTGTTTTGTTGTTGTTGTTGTTTTGTTTGGTTTGGTTTTTTTTCCCCTGTCTATGTCTCCAATGGCCACTGGCTTGGGGTGAGTGTCAGGGCCGTTTCCACTTCCCTTTGGAAAGAGCTACCCATCTCATGTAAAAACTGGCAGACAAAAGGTCTTTTGGCCCTTCTACCTCTCAATATAGTTTAGGTTTGCAAGTGAAGCTAACACTCTCCTACTTAGAGGACTTTCCCCTTCTATTTTTCCATGTTTTTTTTTTTTAAAACAACCTTCTTCATGCTTTTCTCCTTGCAGGGTAGTGAGTGACAAGCTTTAGCTGGGGTAAACTTTAGCCATCAGCAAGCACAATGAAAATATGTTTTTATTTCTCTGAATTTCGGGAAAACCCTGACTGAATGTGACAAACCTTAATTAAAGCTATTTTTAGACAGGGGCTTTGTCCCTGAAACATTTTACTGAAACTGCACCAAGGGTACCTTGCTGCCTGAGGTGCCCCATGCTCTCCCAGTGCCCAGGTGGCTGTTGACTGTCTCCAGAGCTCTGACATTCAGGAAAAGTCAACTGGTACTGGCACTTGGTCCCAAGATGAGTTGTGATACCAAGGCTAGAGCAGAAGCGGGGAGAGAGCCTTAAAAGTGAAGAGAAGGTAAAAGGTGTCATCTCATTTTCAGTGACTGCTAGTGACAGGAGAAGCAGCAGTTATACCGACTTATAACTTCCTTCTACAGAGAGGATATAAAATAAACAGAGTGAAAGGATGCAAGTATGTGGATATAGCTTGTGAATATTAACTTCATCATTCCCGGAAATAAATTTTGTTCTTTGTTTTTTTTGGTTTTGTTTTTTTTTTTAATAACTTCTTATTGAATCAAACTTCGTGTTTTGTCGAAGATACCTGTTAGAAAAGCTCAGGCTGCTGTCTCTTGCCTCTCCCATGTGGAGTTTAGGATCATGTTGCAGTTTGGTGTGTTCAAGGTCAGCAGTCAGGCTATCCTGGAGCCTGCTGGCTCCCTACTAAAAAGAGAGGCTTGTGGTGCACTGCAGAGCTCATTAACAATCAGCTTGATCAAGTAAAGGTCTCTTTACCAAACACTGTTTGCAACACAAGCAATCCCAAATGTTTTCTGCCCACCAAATTTATCATACAAGTTCATGTCTGCACATCTGTTTCTTTCCAGTAGTTTAGATGCAATAAATACTAGGATGTTAAACCACAATTAAAAAAGAGGGAATTTTTTTTTAGTCTTCCAACAGAGCATGTCTGCTTAACTGGAAGCCCAAAGGAGGAGAAAAGCTCCTGAACCTCAAATAAAACCAAATGCAGACCGAGACTTGAATTGAGTGAAGTACAATGCACATATGAAAAGCGGCCACCCTATTTCCTATTTGAAAATTATATGTAATATTTGAGTTATATGACTGAACTTAAAATTAGACATCTGTTTAGACAGATTACTTAGCACCTTGGCCCAGATGTTCTGTGTTTTCTATTATAGTGCTTTAATTAAAGATCATTCATCAGCACTCACTCAGCACAGTTAAGTGCCACTTTGAGTAGAGCTGCACAGGGAATGAGTTCTGTGTGCCATTTGTAATAGCGCCTTTAAATCAGGTGGTGATGGCAAATGATTGCCACAAAGCCAGCCACAACCTTTTTGCCACTACTGAGTGGGGAAAGAGGTCAGGAGGGGACCGACACTCTCACATCTGTACAGCAGATGCCAACGCACCATCCACCCCCTTGCTATCCCCTGTGTAGTGTCCCCTAGTGTTCCTGATGGGAACAGAGCAGGACAAGATCCCATTATCCCCAGTGTACCTCGAGGGAGGGGAGCAGGCTCTGAGGAAACCAGCTGGGGCCTACCCTCTGGTATCTGCTTTGACTCTACCCTGCTGCCTCTTCTTGCTAATCTCTGGTCTCTTCCTGCTGGCCCCCAGCAACAAGTGTGCTCTACCAGCAAGGGGTTTTCAAAGGGGGTGAAGGGAAAAGGAGACACAACATCTGTCTTAGCTAGGCAAGGTAACTGGGAGTCATTGAGGCTAGATCCCAGGAAAGCTACAGAAGGCTAACCAGGGAGGATGTGGAACAGTCCTTCAAAAAGACGTGCCAGGTGATGCAGTCCAAAAGAATAAATTTAAAACATTTGTGAGCCAAGGATAAAAGTTTACAAGTTTAATGTCACATCCCTGCAAAGTACTTCTGCAATTCTGTGTATTCACCTCACCAACACTGCATGCCAGCCTCTTGTAGGTGCACTACGCCTTTCACCCTGGGCGCTGCCTGGCAGAGACTTGCAGAAATGACTGCTGCATACCACAGAAATGTGCTGGGTGGGTTTGATTTGTAGAGAGCCTATAATTTGCTTCCTATCTCTTTTAAAACCCATTACATCCCTAACAATGGAAACTGTCAGCTGAAGTGATTTTGTCAGCCACATTTGAGAAGCTGCACATTTTATGACCATTAAAGTTTCCTGTAACTTCTCACTTGAATTTTTCCATGCCTAAGAACATGGGGTTTTTTATTTCTCAAATTCCAAAATAAGCATCAGCAGTGATAAAAACTTGTCAGCTCAACAGGATAGGAACTGAGGATTTGTTCCCTGGGTTACTTCTAATCTTTTAATCTAATGAATGTTTAGCATAAAATGCCCAGACAATTACATAGTTACACTTAATGTCATTCCCATTTTTCACTATGTAGGTTTGGTTTGCATTACCCACAGAGGCAATTCTTAAGCAGTAGGAGGAGGAATATGTTTCCCAAAGCTTAATTTCACCCCAGTGGTTATGGTATTTTTCCAGGTCATGTAAGGTGCACACTTGTTTCAGGCCAAGTTCCCCTTCAAGTTTCCCTAAGGCATATTCTCACCTTCAGCAGAAAATGCCCAGCTGGGTGTAAGTGGGAGCAGGCTTACAGCAGCCTGATGCTGGTGTGCCAGATTTCACTACCCACACATTTTAAGTAGACCAGTGCAGTGCTCTGTTGGGAGGGAGGTGGCTCACCCACCAAGCAGGGTATCTTGCAGCTAGCTAATAGGTATCTTGAGATCCACCTTGCCAGATGGGATCCCACGTGATTTGGTTTTATTAAACCCGTAGTTGCTTCAGAAAATCACTCTTAGCTGGTGACTTCCCTATAATTTCTGTGTTTTTAAACTGCTGTCAGTGTCTAAGCATTAAGGACAGCATCCTTTTCCTCTGTGCTAAGCAGAGCACATAGCAGAGGCTTAGTCAAGAAGCGCAAGGCTCCCTAATGATTCTGCTGGGGCAGAATCATTAGATGATTTGATGGAACTTTGGGGCAACATACAGAGTAGCTCTTTTAAGCTTTGTTTCTAAAACAGTTTTGTAGTCTTCTTCAGCGTATGTCCTTTCTCTGCATACATCTTTACTCTTCTGAAGGTTTTTTCTGTCCTGTTTTTTCATCAGTACAGAAATACAGTTCTGCTTAATATGCTTTGATTGCAGTTATATGCTGATATAACAGAAAAACAATTGACTGGCTACAATGGCTCAATTCCTATTCTGGTTTTGTAGATGTTAAGAAATCTGGGAGATTGTATTTTGTACTTTTGTATTTTGGAATGCATTTCTCATTCTTCAATCCCTACCCTACTGTTCGTAAAGGACTTTGTGGATGAAAGGCAAAACCATGCATGCCCTGCTTCAAATGCTGCTTACCTTCCAGAACTACATGAATCAACAAATTGGATAAATATTTTTCCTGGAGTGAGGGATGAGAGAACGATGGAAAGAACAACCCATGACAAGCCCCAGTGAGTTCACTTAATGCATAGTGAAGGCATTCAAATACTTAGAAAAGCAGGCAGAAAGGGAACAGGGATGAAGTAAAAAGCATTGAGTGTTCATGATCAAAAAGGCCCCTATTGACTTCTTTATAGGCAGGGCAGGTTATTTTGTGACTACAGTTACTTAAAACAGGGTTTGACAGGATCCAGCCTTCAGTTTAATGTCGCGAAAGGGGGTCTGGTCCGCACTGCTATGCCGCGACCGTCCTGGAGAGAGAGTGTCCTGCAAAGAACAGCTCTTCCAGGGACACAGGCAGGCCTCCCTGAGCGATGGGTGATTTCAGCAAGCGTAGCAATTTCTTGGCTATGAGTGATTTCAGCAGTGATTTCAGCTCCAGTGTTCCAGCTCTTGCATAAATCACCCAAGGCGAACTCGGGGACAGAGAGACAGGAGGCCATGTATGACAGTTCCACGAAGGTAGCCTTTATTGTGCAGCCACCCCGCGAAGGGTAGGTCAGTGACACAGCCACCCTGGAATCAGGTGGCAGAGTGGGTTTCTTTTATGGGAGAGGTAGGGGGTGGGGTAGGAACCAATAGCCAACGGGATGTCAGGTATTACCATAGGGAAACAAGGCATGCTGGGTTGTCACCCTAACCGAAGGGAAAGTTGTCAGTCTCTGGAGGGGATTCTTTTGGCCCTCAGGCCTCTTTTCTCCAAGGGAGTGCAAAGGGCTCATGTGCCAAGGGCTCACAGCCCTCCACAGTTAAACATCAGTGTGGCTGTATGCTAAGATGCCAAATTGCAAGAGTAAGTACAATTTCTCATCAAAGTGCCCTGTTAAAAAACAAAGAAGGTAAGAGACCATTTCCCATCTAATGTAGTTGAGAACCTGACGCTACAGAAAGCTGGCCATTCTACAGAATAATCAACAGTGCAATAATTTTTGGGGTTTTTTTACAATTCAAATTCTCTGAGACTAGTGTCATATTCCTGACTTGCTCTGTACCTTATGGCAGAGTTGTACATTATCCTCCTTCCAGATGCTGGGCCTGCTATCCCTCCTGCCTTCCTAATGTATAAATTATATATATATATA
>VZRQ01001577.1:25310-126776 GCA_013397975.1 Machaerirhynchus nigripectus
ATATATATATATATAAAATATACAAAAATGAAGTACTGTTATGGACAAATTTCCTCATTTCTTTAAAGAATTAAAGAAGATTGATTTAGATTTAGATTTAGATTGAAAGAATTAAAAGAGATTGATTAAAACAATTTTGTTTGTTTCTGGTAGAATTGTAGAGTCATAGAACCAGTTAGGTTTGAAAAGACGTCTAAGATCGAGTTCAAACATAAACCCAGCACTGCTAAATCCATCACTAAGCTGTGCCCTTAAGTGTCACATGCACATGTCTTCTAAATAACTCCAGAGTATTCCCTGGCAGCCTTTTCCAAAGCTTGACAATCCTTTCAGTGAAGAAATGTTTCTTAGTATCCAGTCTAAACCAAGGAGGTTAGTCCCTCTCAAACTATCACCTGGGAAAAGAGACTGACTTCTATCTCCCAGGTAGTTTTAGAGAATGATAAGGTTACCTGAGCCTCTTTTTCTCCAGGCTAAACACCCCCAGCTCCCCCAGATTCTCCTCATGGGACCTGTGCTCCAGACCCGTCCCCAGCTCCACAGCCCTTCTCTGGACCTGCTCCAGCACCTCCATGTCCTTCCTGAATTGAGCGGCCGAGAAGTGGACACAGCACTTGAAGCCTGGCCTCACCAGTGCCCAGTACACAGGGACAATCACTGCCCTGGTCCTGCTGGCCACACTTTTGCTGATACAGGCCAGGATGTCATTGGTCTTCTTGGCCACCTGGGCACACACTGGCTGATGTTCAGCTGCTGTCAATCAGCACCCCCAGGTCCTTCTCAGGTGGCTTTTCAGCCACTCTGTCCCCAGCCTGTAGTGCTGTTGTTGTGACCTAAGTGCAGGACCCAGCACTTGGGCTTGTTGAACCTCATACAGCTGGCCTCAGCCCATTGATCCAGCCTGTCCAGACCTCTCTGAAGAGCCTTCATTTCCTCAGTAGATCAACACTGCAACTCAACTTGGTGTTGTACCAAGGAAAAAATTGAGATTTTTTTCCTAAATTTCATCTCAATTTTATTTTGATATTTTCAAGACAGCAATTCTGAATTCAACAAAAATCAGAGCATTTATCAATATTACCTTCAACTGAAGTCTGAAATATTTTATTCCATCCCCACCAAGTGTTCTCTGTCTCAAAAGTGGTCCAGAGCTGGCAGTTCAGATCTAGTACTCTCACACATACACACATTTCTTTCCTATCACCCTCCTTATATTGCCTCATTATAATGTTCCCCTGCCATTTTGCAGATGAACTTTTGAGCTTGGGCTAGTGAGAAAACCAGAATTAATCACCTACAGGACAGGATTCTCTCTTTTTCCTTTACTCTCAGGAGTGAAGACAGCATCTTTTAAAGAGTGGATCGCTGTTTCTGATCCCTTCAGTTTACTTTGTCTGTGATGATGATCCTTCCAGTTGTGAGAAACAGTCGCTCGCCGATGAAGTTGAAAGAGGACCAAGTCATCAAAGCAAAACTATTTATTGATATAAATGAGTAAATGAGTATAAATGAGTCGGGCGCATCTCACTGAGGAGGCACACCTCTGTCTAGAATGCACAAACTTTTAGACCCTTCCTCAACTGGTGGGGTACCTGTCCCTTCTTCCCTTTGTCTGAGTACTCAGGAGTTCACATTCTTTCTGACCACCTTCTGCGCTCAAACAGACACCTCGTTTCCCCTCTGCTTTCAATCCCTCTCAGAACTAAGGACTCTAAGTAACGAGCATCGGTTCATTCCCCTTTTTCTCCTCTCCACGCTCATGAGGCCTGGCCTCCTGCTAGCTACATCTTTACCTAAATGACATAAGTATGCATTCTTATGGCTCAAACAATGGCTGCAGCTAAACATTCTTTTATCTCTCACATAAGTCCATGCCAGAGTTAATTTCATTTTTTTCTGCTTTCTGACTTAGTTTCAGAAGTCTTCTAGGCATGTATGGAATATTAAAGTGACTTAAAGTTGCAACATTTGTAGGAGAAAGCATTAAAACAGACTCCCTAGATAAGTGGTCACAGTACCATGTCTGTCAAAGTTTGGCAAGAAACGTTTGGACAATGCTCTCAGGCACATGCTGTGATATTTGGGGTTGTTCGGTGCAGAGCCAGGCATTGGACTAGATGATGTTTGTGGGTCCCTTCCAACTCAAGATATTCTATGACTCTATGAAGATTAAAATGCAAAAGTCCCTCAGAAGTATTTGCAACATGGAAAGAGCCAAGAGGAAGGCCATGGACCCATCAGTTTGAATGAATGCAGAGCAATGCATAGACAAAATTCTGTCTGCCTCTCCCTCCTAGAAACCAGAATGGTCAGTGAGATAAATGATGACAAATACTGGAAAGGACAGATGAGGCATAGTTAGGTAAGCTTCACAGATCAGGGAACTTGCAGACTTCCAAAACAAAATACTGACATGCAGACCTGTGACCTCCTTTTTAACAAACTTGGGAGTAGAATACAAAGAATACAGCAGCTTGCAGTGTTTTTTGAAGAGTTTTTTCCCAGTATGATTTAGTTATTCTTAGTGTTAACATACAAACAGAAAAAGATACACACACATCCAAACACCTACAAAGGACTAAGGGTGCTATCTAGCATCCAGATACTGTTAGTAACAATAACTTTTAAACTGCAAAGTAGAAGCAGTTTGCAAAGTAGAAGCAGTTCTCAAAGCAGAGTTGTGAACAGAGATAATTTTAGAAATAAGGAATATCCCTCAGCAGCAGCAGTAGAAGGTATCTCAGCGGGCAAACAGTGTCATGACCCTAGGCAAATAGAGCCTAACCCCAGAAAGAAATAACAGGCTGAACAACAGAAGAGTGGCTGAAAGTTACAGCAATAATCCTTTTCTACCTATTCTGATGCCATTGTGCTAAGATTACAACAAACATTATTATTTACTGAACAGATTTATGTCATTGCAAATGAAAATTCTAAAAATTAATGAATTTATATATATGTGCGTGTATATATAGATACATCTTTTTAGGGTCACAAAAATAATTTATGGACTTTTAATGAAAAACAGAAAGAAAGAAAAGGAGGTTTTTTGGTGCCTTTTTTAATTAGAAAGTGTAATTTTGGAGCATTGCTGCAGAGAAGCATTAATGTGTACTTTAGTGTAGAGTTCACTCTAAGTGTGTAAATAATCTTTGAAAAATTAGTGCTGAGAGAATTTTAGTCTGAAAATCAGTTTTCATGACAGTATGAATATAGAGCTGGGAATTTATGTTTATGAACATAAATTAGAGCTCAAATTGACCACTTTAAGGAAAAACACAACCATGAGTTCAAGCACACAGGGCCTATCAGCCAGATCTCTATGTGCAGAGGGAAAACCTCTGCTGATCAGCCTACAGCAAGTGTTCACAACAGAAGTGTCCACAAGACATGTGCAACTATACAGATATGGAACTGTGCCTAAATAACAGGAGTCACTGATTCTTGGCCACCACAGGGGAAGAAAAGTATCAGTATGCAAGACCTATGTTCTGTACATAATAGTATGATCATAGAATCACAGGGTGGTCTTGGTTAGAAGGAACCTTTAAAGGTCATCTAGTCCCAACTCCCCCGCCATGGGCAGAGACACCAGCTTGCACAGAGCCGCATCCAACACGGCCTTGAATGTTTCCAGGCATGGGAAATCCCTGGGCAGCTTGTTCCAGGGTTTCACCAGCCTCATCGTAAAGAACTTCTCTCTTACGTCCAAACTAAATTGACCCTCCCTCAGTTTAAAACCATTATCTCATAAATCCTACACTGGCCTGATAAATACCCGTGTTGCCTAAATAACACCGCTGATTAGAACTGTTCCACAGATTATACCTGCATTCCGTATCTTTTTTATCCTACCGGAGGTTGGGTCTGGTGCTATAAAGAACGGTGCCAGAGTTAGCTGGAGTTCCCGGGGAAGTCTCTGATCCGTGACTGCCACGGTGCGCTGCGCCTGCAGCAGAGCAAGGCCCGGCGGCGCCTCAGCGCCGGCGCCACGGCGCCCTCTGGCGGCGCCACGGCCTCTGGCGGCGCCGCGGCCTCTGGCGGTGCCGCCCGCTCAGCGCCGGGGCCAGGGCCAGAGGCGGAGGAGCTGAAGCCGGCGCAGCCGCTGCCGTGCTCTTGTGTCCTGACGCAGGGAATTACAACCGGCTGGTGAACGACTGCCCCCCGCACCACCGAATGTGACCTCCGCAATCCGGCGGGTGCTGCCTGCTCAGGTGCGCAGCTCGGAAACCAAGCCGAAGGAACCAGGCTGGTAACGCGGGTACCCGCGGCCCGGCTCAGGCCCTTCCTTAAGAGACTCGTCTCCATCAGATCCAAAGGTCTCACTGTTCTGGCCCAGTTCAGCAGTCTATCCGTGTTCAGGTTACCCATGCCAGCCTGCTACTAACTCATTTTTACAGGCAACAATTTCCTGTAAAAACCCAGCGCTCCCCATCCAGAACTTGGCCATGTGCAGGTACAGAGGCACATCCGGCTGGGGCGAGCTCACTGAGCCAGTAAAAACAGGAGAAAGAGAAACAAGAGCTGTGAAAATGCAAAAACTTACTGAGGAGTGTAGCATCACCAGTCAGCTGACAACAGTTTACCTCGTGGCTCAGATTATTGTCCTTTCACTAATGCCAAACAGGTACATCCACATGAATGAACAGATAAACAATAAAACGTGTTCTATAGATTTTGCCAGAAATCAAGGAAAGCTGTTTTGTCTTTCACACAGTTTGCATTTATCTGGCCAAACAGAGTGTGTGACCAAATGCTGATATGTTGATCTGTGAATCCCCTGTGTTTAATTAACACTTTCATTTCATCATTTACAATTTATTGGCCTATTCAGTAAATATTATTTACATATTCTGGAGCAACCCAAGCCGTAGGAGTGGTCCTTCAGAAGTAAACGTGGAAGTAGATCCTTCAGCTGACAGGGCACATCCTGCAACACAGCAACACCATGAATCTCAATGAAAATCCATAGACTGACAAGTTCTGGATCAAGCCCTTGATGTATATTTTACAAAAACACTCCTTTGGTCATCTCTATTAGCAGAGCATCCAGTGGCATTTTAGCTGGGAACAAGGTTGCATGATGCTGGAGATTGTATAACCTTTCAATAAGAATGATATTCTGTCCTTAAGATGTAGAGAAATTGAAATCAAAATGTGAGTAACGTGATAGTAACACCAGAGGCACACAGACTGTAGAAATGACCCAGTAATAACCCCACAGATTAACTAAACTACCATAACAATCCTACATCAGACCTGCTCTGTCAGGATCTAGAACCAGAACCGAAGTTTTAATCCAGCTGACAGCCCAAATTGGTGAGAATAAACTGTTGTGGGAGATCCTCTATTTGTTATCTGTTTTGGCAACAACAATGCACCATCCCAGTTCCCAGCCTCAGAGACAGAGGGTGTACAAAGCATGCTTCCCGCTCCTAAGCTTCAGCCACAATAACCCCAGGCAGTGCTACGCACTTGGAAAGGGTGGCTGGAAAGCTGTGCAGGGGAAAAGGACCTGGGGGTGCTGGTCAACAGCTGGCTGAACATGAGCTGCTTCAGGGGAGATTCAGGCTGGACATCAGGAGGAATTTCTTCACAGAAGGAGTTGTTAAACATGGGAATGGGCTGCCCAGGGAGGTGGTAGAGTCACCATCCCTGTGAGGTGTTCAAGAAACGACTGGACATGGCATTTAATGCCATGGTCCAGTTGACATAGTGTTGTTTGGTCAAAGGTTGAACTCTATGATCTTAGTGGTCTTTTCTAACCTAAATGATTCTTTGATTGTCTGATTCTGTAAACATGGCAGTGAAACTTGGTGGAAACTAGAAGAGTGGCCTGGGATAGGTCTTGTTCAGTAATATGCCTTCAGCACACTGACATCTGCTTTGCCTGTCACAAGTTGACTTACTGTAAACTGGTTTTTTGCTTCCAGTAGCTCTGCCAAGCCATTTCTGACAATCCTGTACACTGTATAGGCTGAATCATAAAGACTGTAAACAAATACACAAATTGTATTTATTTGAATTATTTTCTATTTAATTTCCAATTTTGTTTCTACAGTAAAGGCTGAATATACCAAACAGGTCTCTGTCAAATATTTAATACTTATAAAATTTCTTCAAAGTTCAAGTTCTTGAAGCTGAAAAGTTTCAACCAAAGTTGTGCAGCCATACCCTGGATACTTACTCTGCCCAAAGAATTTTTTCCAGAGATTTCTTTCACATGGGCCTCATTTTTCCCCTCAACTTTTAAAGTTAGTAACAAGTAATTTTTAGTAGTTTCAGCTCATGGGTCTTGGTGTATTTATTCAACAACATAAAAGAGCTTCTCATCATTCAGTGTTGTTAGTGTCTCATAGCTCTAATCTTGACCTAGTTTGAGAATGTTTTATTTATCGACAGCAGGCTACACAAACAACCTCCTCTCGGAGGGATTCCAAATACAGGCTCAGTCCAAGAGGATGCAGCTTCTCCATGGCATCCCTACCTCCCCCATTTTTATATTTGCCAGCTATCCCCTCCCTCCTAAAGGGCCTTTAAGGCCTCATTTTTCCCTGACAGTATTTCTTTTTTTTTCCCACTAAGAAACATTGCCATGACATATACTTATAATTAGTTTCTCCTTTCTCCTACAAACTATGACTACAAATCATGCACACAAATCTTGCAGCATTATTGGGAAGTGTCCATGGTGGTATGACTCATTTCTCAGCTGAGATTGTAAGCTGGGGCTTTGCATTTTTCTCATCTTCCAATAAAAATAATCTAGGAAAAGAGACAGTTGGAAGCATCAAGAAAGGAGAAACAACAGAAATCCTGACAGTAAGTTGAACATATATCACACATAACAATACATTTGTTACATTGGCCTTTATGGTGCTTTATGGCACTTCTGTTTTAGAGAACAGGCAGACATACTAAGTGGATGAAAAGCTGGATGTGACCCAGAATTGTGTGCTTGCAGCCCAGAAAGCCAACTGTATCCTGGGCTGCATCAAATGAAGCGTCACTGGCACATCAAGGAGGTGATCTTCCCCCTCTACTCCACTCTTGTAAGACCTCCCTGGAGTACTGTGTCCAGCTCTGGGGAGAGAGGATGTGGACCTCCTGTAGCAAGTCCAGAAAAGGGACATGAAGTTGATCAGAGGGCTGGAGCACCTCTACCATGAAGACAAGCTTAGATAGTTGGGGTTGTTCAGACTGAAGAAGGGAAGTCTCCCGGTAGGTCTTAGAGCAGCCTCTCCATACTTAAAGGGATTTATAAGAAAGATGGGGACAGACTTTTAGCATGCAATAGGACATGGGGTAATGGTTTTAGACTAGGTATATGGCATACATTTTTTATGATGAGAGTGGGATAACACTGGCACAGGTTGCCCAGAGAGGTGGTAGATGCCCCATTCCTGGAAACGTTCAAGGTCAGATTGGACTGGGGGCCTAAGCAACCTGATCTCATTGAAGATGTCCCTGCTCAATGCAAGGAAAATTGGACTAGGTAACCTGCAAAGGTTCCTTCTAGCACAAACTATTCTATGATTCTGTGATTAAACCCTTAATATCGAAGCATTCATCAGCCAAAAGACAAAAAAACCCCAAACTAAAACCCACAAGCAAAGAAAAAAACCTGTGTAGAACCACTGAAGGAATTTTACCCATTTAATTTTAAAAAGCCACATGACAATTCCTAGTTGCATATTGAAAGAACGTAGACATTTATACTATCTGCTTCTTACTATACTTTTACAAGAAGCTCAGGCTTCCAGCAAATTCTGAAAGTACTTGGACAGAAACTGTCTCCTTTCAAGATAGCTCTTTTGAACACCAGAGTAATGCTGTACCAAAAAGCCATTGTCCAAGAAAAACAGTATCAAATGAGAGCAAGTAGAGATTTCCACTGCAGAAGGAGTTGTTTCAAGGGCAAACATAGCAGGCTTCAAAAAAGGCAAATTGACCCAGGAGAAGGGAAATACTCCTGTTTGCAGAGTGGCACAGGCCTCCTGTAGTGGCACAGGCATCCTGTACAAAGCCCCATAGACTCTCTGGGGAGGTTCAGGCCACCACCTGAGACTGTGGGTAAGGCTTGACAGCAGGGGTTTTGACCCCAGAACTGCTTCAGGTCTGAAAAACCTGCAGAAAGGTATTATGGTTGCTACAAATCCCCTCAAGGAAGAGGTGCCATGGCAAGAAATAGACAGAGCTTGGGGGTGAGGGTGGAACACAACACCTAACCTCTCTAACCTCTGTAATTGTCTCTCTAACCAGCCATGGCTGTTTTGACTGTTGGCCCCAGAGCAGGTCCTGCCTCCCTCTGCCCCCAGCATGTTTGCAGATTGAATTTTCTTTCTTATTTTCTCATCATGTGCCCAAGGTCCACCTTCTGCCCAGCTCTTTGTCTCTACCTTTCCCCCAGCTGTTACCTTTTCAGCATCTCATCAGTGTATACTTTCATTTCCCTTTGAGACTATTTATAAAGGTGTAAAGGAACATAAATTCAGTTTTCTCCCAAGTACTTTAGAGATTTGACTACTTTGCAGCATACTAAAACTGGACTTAAACAAAGAGGCTTTGAAAAGTTCAAATTCTGTGAATATTCAGTTTCTAGCTACATTTTATGCAGCTGTGCTTATACTCTTTTTGTGTTCATTTTGTCAGGCTATACTAACAAATGAGTTTGCTGATATTATTTATGGGATAGTAAATCTTATGTGCAACAACATAAAATTCATACTAATGAGCAGAAATCCATCACTGATCTGTGTGTTCAGTCAAAACAAAAATAAATATCTGAGACTGTGAATACCAAATTCTTAATAAGTCCTGAAGATACACAATTTGAGGATTAAATTATTCATAGTTTCCACTGACTTCAAATATTAAGTGTATATGACAAATTTATAACTCATTTGTTGTTAATTGGTAAAAGGGAAGAGGTAAAAATTGCCATATATATGATTCTTGCTGTTTATATCAAATAATAACCTCCTAATTTTAATCAATTTAGACTCTTGAAAGTTTCCTAATGAAGACCACTTCAATTAGTTTCAAGAAGATTTTATGACAGTCTGAAATGATTTACACTGATATGATTTCCCTGCAGTCAGTGGAGCTGATCTGATTTAGTCCTGATGAAGATCTAACCTGAAACAAGGTACCAAAGACAGCTTGCCCAAAAAGTACCCAGAGGTGGAGGTGCCTGGAGTGGAGGAGCTCTGGATGGTAGAGAATTTGTGCAGTTATTTCCATCACACCCTAGGTTGCTGCTCCTGAGCACATCCAGTGAAAGAAGGGTCGGTGTAATTGCAACATGGCAGGGAGGTGACACAGCAAAATTTAATTGTACCCGTATCTTTTTTTTTTTCAGTATCTGATGGTCACTGAATGGGAATCTGTGGATTTCTCCACACTCCATCCCTTCAGCACAGTGAGCTCTGGAACTTTACAGTGAAGATCACTCCTGTAATACATCTAATATGGACTAACGTAGTTTTATCAGGCACTCAGTGAGGGATGCTTTATTTTTATATAAACTTTTTAATAAAATTTTTGCAATCTCAGACAATTAATGGAATTTGAAAGAGACGGGAAAGTGAACAACAAAAAGAAAAACCAGAAAGAGAAATGAAGAAATGAAATCCAGGAGGAAAATAACAGAGGAAAAGGAGACAATTTATAACCTTAATTAAGTATGACTTGAAGATGTTAATGAATGTAGTGGCACTGTGGTCATCAGCATAAGGCTAAAGCATTCAGTAGGGAGTATCAGCTTTTGTGATTAAAGTCTCCTGGAAAAGAATTTGTCGTTAGATGTCTGCCATTGTTCTGCCCTTTCATCATCTTATTTCTCATCCTCGAAGGCGTCAGCCATGCTGCCATTCAGTTCTTTGGGGCTTTTGTCTCCGGTCCTCTTCTCTGGTACACCCTCAAAGCCCCTTTTCTGCTTCTTTTATCACCCCTATGGCTTGTGCAGAGGCACAGCTTGCCCAGGCAGGCCTTCTGCAGCCAGCAGGCTTGCCTCTCTGTTACTCACAGGTGATACTGAAGAGAGAAGGATGGCTGTAGCACCCTCCTCCCTCCCCTAGTTCCGCACAAACTGGCTGCTGAAGGAGAGGCCATCTCCCACAATTACCCCTGTTGGCTGCAGCTCTTTCAGAGGCAAAGGTGGGGAAACTCGGCAGGTACACAGAGCTCCCCACCACACCCCATATACTGGGAAATCATGAGCATCCCTCGGGTGCATATCCAGGAGCCACTGCAGCCTGTCGAACACACTCTTTGCCTTGGATTTTATGATGAATAGTAATTTGTACTGTAAGTAATCTTGAGAGATTGAAACCTCTTTTTAACCACATGCTATACCCCTCCACCCCAATCTAAATGTGCAAAATATGGAAGGGCCTGGAGGCAGCAACAGCTGGGGTGATTTGCCCAGCACAGCTCAGTGGTGGAGGCAGAAGCAGAATGCAGCTCTCCTGCCCTCCTCTGTCTTCTTTGTTTTACTGGGGGACTGAGACTGTCCCCCAGTGAAGCAAAGTTTATAGTCCTGCATATTGTTAAGCCATTACAGCTCTGGGCTTTTACTCTGGATCATAAAAGGACCTCAGAGGGTTGAATCAATTTTATTAAATGACACGTCATCTGAGGTCTTTTGTGCCAACACTCTCTTCTACACTCCTGCCAATGACTGATTTCCAAAGTAAGGGAGAGAAAAAGAATGAGAAGGGAACAGTAACATTGCTTCTTCAGATCCTAATTACTTATGCAGATCTTGGATTTTTCTTATGGATGATGTTTAGCTTCTAGCAAAGTTAGTGAGTACTACTGCTCTACATGGATGCAGGGGAAATCAGATTGACTGCACAGATCAATAGCTTGACACAAAAGCCTTCTGCATGCAGACTAATCAGAGATCTGTTAAAATAAACCATGTAATTCATGGTCAGAGTGCTGAAATTCTCAGAAAATCTAGTATTTAAACCAGACCCTTGTTGTTTGTGAATAAATCTCAGTATCTTCTGCTGGAAATGACAGAAAAAATCTAGTGGATTTCCTAGAATTTTTTTTTCCTAAAAAAACCAGTCAGCTATCTGGGAGCTGCCAGAGAATGAGGATGTTTCCTGCATTGATTGATGCTATAAAATACTCACCCACAACCAACTCAAGGGTACTCCTTCCAAGAACACAATGCTTCTGACTTTAGTGGAAAAGAGAGATAAGGAGAAGATCCTTCAGGCAGCCTGGAAAGAGAGAAGCATTGAATTCCAAGGGCAAGTGATAACAATTTCTCCAGACTTCAGCCAAAAGATACAAGAAAGAAGGAATTGGTAGAACTTTAAAAAGCCTTTGTAGATTTAAAATCCAAGACTGTCATCTCTTCTGAAACTGGGAGTTCTACATGAAAATAAAGATTACCTCCTCTAGTTTGCAGATTGAGGGAAACAGTTTTTAGCAGATACTACCCTCATTGTTGCCCTGGGGCATTCAGATGGATTAGTTCCTTGTGTTTTGCTAGCAGAGCCCAGGTAGTGATTCCTGGCAGTGTATGGTCTGTGCAGAGGGTCTCATGGGAGTTACAAGCAGCCCACCAACTCTACTCCATCATGGGGACTGAGACAGATGGTGCAGCTGCCAAAGCTGGCAGGGCCGAGCATCTGGTAAATGTATTGATTTAAAGCAGTTCTCAAGTAGCAGCCGCTGCTGTGGCTGAGATGAACACAGTTCAGAGGTGCTTCCTTGTCTGGAGCCGATGGGGGAACTGGGGTATTGCCACAGCCTCTTCTTGAAAGTGAGTACCAAATGTTTTGGAGGATGAAGAAAAGGTTTTGGGTGACCTGTCAAGGATTGCTGATATCAGAGAGGGAGTCAGCACCACAGAAGGTTAATGCTACCACTATTTCACAATGATATTTGATATTTAGATTCCTCTAGGAAGGTTCTGGTCACGCTTGTATTTTATTTCTTGTCTTTGTCAGTATCTTCTGTCTCTCCCACTCTCTTTGAATAAACAATGTTATGTTTAAATATTAAACTGTAGTTCAGTTTCTGACTATTCATAGCCAGAGATGAGTGATGATTTCCCTGGGATACAAAGTGCACAAAGGGAGCATTTACCAGCCCAAAGCTGAGACTACAGCTTTAGTGATTGTACCCCAGCTAGATTTAGACTGGCAGTGTGGAGGCCTGGACATGCTGTTCTCTGGTTTTATTTGGAGTCTGAGACAGCTTTTTTCCCAATTTGTCTATCATCACATTGGTACCAGGTGACAGCACACTGCTTAGGAGTCGCATAAATACAACCTTAATGATAGCAAGTCATCAGAAGAAAACCAGTGAGACAGGTCTGAGGAAAAGATTACATGCCAGCAAAAACTGCTGAAGTTTTTTAGTCTGCATGGATAGCCCCAGAAAAGGCCATGAGCCTACTATTAAATACGACCATCATGCCCAAGAAAGAGAGTACCCATGAGCTGTGAGGAAACATTAACAAAGCCATTCCCACAGCTGCAATGGGAGACTTCCCCTCCAATTCGCTGATAGTTTTGCAAAGCTCTTGCACCACTCTGAAGATGTACTTATTTATAAAAAGAATTAATTTAAGTAGAAAACAAATACTTACTGTGTGTGTCAAGCCCACAGTGCTAGGAAATTACTGATGGCAATGCTGTTAGTAAAACTCTCCCAGTACATCTCACAAAATAGTCTAAGTGAGACAGCATGCTTGGTGGTCAGATACAGATGATGCTGGAGAACTGATTTATAACTGTAAACCTTGTCAGTTTTTATAGCTGAAAGCTTCTTCACCAAGAAATCCCTGTGAAATTGCCACCCTACCACCAGTTGTGAGATCACTTAGCTTCTGCCAGCTCTTTCTTGGACAAAAACTTTGCAAATGAGGCCAGGGTTTGTTGTACAATCTCCTCCACTCTACAGGTCCCTTAATTTCTGTGACTTTTGCTTTACCTAAAGAATTAATGCTTGATATATTAGGATGTCATTTACACCTTAAAAACTGAGGAAATTTCTGTGTGTTGATAAAATTTGACGTGTTTTATCTGCTCCCTGCCATCAGACTACTAATGGGAATCCAAATGTTTTTAGAACTTTTTAACTGCCACACAAGCATTCAGGAGAGATACCGTATCTTTAAATCAGAAAATAGCTTCATTCCTGCTATCTTATCAAAGAGCAGCATGTAGTCCAACAAAAAGGATCCCCACTGAACTACTAATGGAAAGGTGTTTACATACCAGACAGGAAACCATATGACCAAAGTGTGGTGGAGAAGGAATTCCAGAACTGATCTGAAGAGGAAAGAAATCTGGATATGAAGGCTCCTATTAAAAGCACAAGGAACATGGATAATGAACCTTGATGAATATGGGTGGAAAAGATCCAGTGACCTCTCTTTCACTGAGAAAGTGATTGTTTCACTGGTACATAAAAGATCATGAGAAATTTATTAATACTCATTTTAATTGCCAGTTTGCCATTTGTCCATCACTTATGCTAAACAAAATATTTTTAAGAATTTACATAAGTACAGACAAAGAAAAGCTAACAAGTTGTGAATTAAAGGAAGCACACGTGCACTATATATATTTATATGCAATTACACTACTTTAACCAGAGCAGTGGAAAAAGTCACCAGATTTTGCCTAAAAAAATTGAAGAAAACAAAAACTTCTTGAGATATTTTTGCTTCTAACAATCCAAGAATGTTGGCATATAGTATATAATTATATATGAATCCATAATTTTCCAGTTACTCTTTGAAAGGTGCAGTTGATTCTTGCTTTGAGAAAGAAATAGAAGTGTTAATGATAGCCAAAAGCATGCCTGTGACCCTCAGCCCTTGGTGTCTTTAGGAAGAAAGACACTGCTCTGCCCCATAAAGGGCTTTACCTCACTCACCTCCTGTTGCTTCCGTGTTTTTGCAGCTTCACTGCTCAGGTATTCATCCTCTCTCTCATCCTCCATATCTTGCTTTGGTTTTGACATGGTTGATTCCAACCTCCTTTTGCCCTGTGACTGCCAGCTGTTGTTTCCTATTTTTTGCCTTTTCCCAGAAGCATCTTACTTCTTTCTCCCATGCTGCCCCCAGGCTTGGGAGATGTCTAAAAGAATAGTTTCCTTAACCTCCATCTCTAAAATGTCTAAGAGAATGGTGTCCTTAGCCTTCATAGTTAGAACCCCTTTGCCTTGGTGTCTGCAAGACAGTCTGCCATTGTTGAGATGGCTGCTTTGTGGGTAACTGTCTGTCACTTACAATAAGTGTCTTGTTCTTCCAAGGCTGTCTGTATCCATCTGACTAATAGGGCGTTAGGGGTTCACTCCTGTTCATTCTCTCGCATTTGTGCAGCTCCTGTGACGAGCCTCCAAGCAAAGCTGGGAGGCACTACCTCAGTGTCTCTATATGCAGCAGAAGTATGTGTTCTTCGTGTGTAAGAAAGCCCACTCCTGCTCTGAAAGTTTAAATATAGAAAAGACAGACTGTTTTATCCTTGCCTTACAGAATATCCACTTGGGTTTAGGAGCCAGCTCAGAGAGCCTTGTTCACTTGCTGAGTTCAGCATGGCTGTAATGTGCTTAGTTACAGTCCTGATCTTGAAAAATTGATTCCACTTTCAGAAATATTACTAATTCTAGGGGCATTCACCACTGTAAATATAAGGGCTATTGCAAAAGCTTGGAAACCTCAATGATCTTAAGAGTCCTTTCCAACCTAAATATTTCTATGATTCTATGAAATTGTGAAAACCATGGGCAGCTTTATAAATGTGCCCATCAAGTGTTTAAGTTCACAGGAAGAGAAGGAGTACAAGCCCCAGGTAGCTGAAGGCTCATTTCACCCAGACTGCTCTAGTCCAGGAATATCTCAGAAGAAGATATTTTCTTGCAAATTTTTGTATACTTGTTACAAGCCTGTTGGAAACAGTATTAAACCCCAACATTATTTAGTATCTCAGCCTTTTCTGCTTTGTTTTTAAGTACAACAGGCATCCCATAATGCTGTTTCTCCTTCTCCTGAGTTGACTATGGCCAGCACTGAAGATACATCAAAAATTTTTCACCTGAGGCTGTGATCCAGGTAGCCATCAAGGCACCCTGTGCCCTAAGACCCTTCATCCAGGACCACAGAATGGAAGAATGACAGCCCTGTGTGTTCCTGGATAAACAAGCCTTTGCAGGGCTCTACCTGGCACTCAGGGCCAGCACTTTTGGGTGTAGCTGAGTTAGTGCCAGGCTTGAGCAGCCGAGAGGAGTGTGCATCTTTCCGGTGCACTGCTGAGTCCATGCAGCTGCTTATTCCCACGTTGCTAGCTAAAGGATGCTGGCTGAGATGTAGGTCCTGCATACTGTAAAAAAATTTAAAATTTTTCTTACCCAAACTATAGGAAGCACAGATGAGTAGAACAAGAATGAGGAGAAAAGGGAGGAATTCCTCCCTTCAACTTTAAATGGTCTTTTTAAAGACTGTTTTTAGTGTGTATGATAGGTTTGGAATAAATAGTAGGAATTTTTATTTCCCTGATTCTTGTTATTGTGTTGCTGTCCATTGGAAGAGCAGGTGTGTGAGCATCCCATGACTATAATCTATTTATTTCATTCTGGGTATTTCTATGGGCAGGGAATGTGTTGGGCCCAAATGCTAGCAACAGAACCCATGTTCTCAAACTATGGTACTTGCTGCTGTGAGCACTCAGAAATTATTTCTGATCTTGCTTTTTATGGTAAAAATTCAGACAAATATGTGTGTGTGCAGTGACAACAAAAAGCAATTGAAAAGAACCAGTTGGACTCAAAGCCACTCTTCTCCACAATATAGCCTAGTTAAACATATCCCTAAACATAACTGTTACTGAAGAGAAGAAAAATACATGAAGTGTCTATCATATCTACATACTCAGGGTACCCCTTAAAGATACTAATGAACAGTGAAGAGGGAAGTATAAGGACATGAATAGACTAGACTAGACTAGAAGTGATTTGTGAGGTGAAAAAAACCAAAGCGTCCAAAAATTTAAGATTTTGGGTTTTTTTTGTTTTTTTTTTTTTTTTTTTTTGTTTCACTGGATCTTTTCTTTGGTTTTTTGTGGGTTTTGGTTTTCATTTTTTGGTTTTCTTTGTGTTTGTGTTTGTTTTGTTTTGTTTTTTAATTTAAAACCCTAGATTTTAAAAGGTTCTGTTAATCTTCATCTGGACGCTAGATGGGGATCTTGAGTCAGTCATGCCAGAGACTCCTTTATCCTGCTTTTTCTTTATTTTAATCTGTTTTATCATGGACAAAGTACATGCAATGCAAGTTTACTCTTAAGGCATTTATATTTTTACTAAGGTTTTCTTGGGGGAAGGGTAATCTACAGTAAATAAATATTTACTTTTAAAAAAACAAGTTTAATTAAGGTTACATTGCATCTTTCAAAACAGAAGGGAATGCATCTGGAACCGTAGAGCACATGCTCTTCATCGTCCTAATTATTTGTTTAATTCCAATGGCACATTGCAATTGTTTTCTCACTTTTCAGTGCGGGATGCGGTTTACAGTGACAATTGTTTTACCGCTGTGTAGCACAGATTATGACAAGGGCAGAGGCGGCGGAGTCGCTCACTTGCGGCAGTACTAATGACCCAAGCATTGTTATTTCCATAAATGGGATCTTTGTGTGCTAACTAAACCTGAGCAATACAACTGTGAAAGCTGCTTTCCTTCAATCTTCCCCAAATCTCCATATGACTTGTATACATGATAATAAATTAATCTCTCACGCTGTTGTTTGTTTAGTAAGTACCTCTTTCTTTCATGTGATGTCAAGTTCAGCCTTAAAATGTGAATCATATTTTGAGCCATTGTCTCAAATAGTTCCTTTCTCAAAGGATTCTTTCTTCTCCCTTCAGTAAGCTGGGCTTTGCAAATTGCATTGTGAAGAAGTATGTATGGCACCAACCTCACACCTGAAGACACTGCTGTGGACTGGTCTTAACTAAAGTGAGTTTGGCTGTCTCAGCTGATTTCATAGGGGTACACTAGTCCACACCATGTAACATGCAGTTTGGGATTATTGCCAGTTTCTTCACAGAAAATACTCAGAAAGGAATTAGAGAAAGGACCAAATGACTTCTTGCAGCATCTGTGATGTCCGGGTATATCCAAGGTGAAATGGGATCATTCCTCGGGCAGCAGAAAGGAGGGAAAATAAAATAACCCAACCCTGCAGCGGCCTGTTCTTCTTAGTGCCTCATGCCATTATTGTTGGAACACTCTGTGCTGAAACATACCGGTGGAGGAATAATCCGTGCTGCAGAGAAACAAACTGAACACCAAATCAGTTCTTTTAAAAGGATCAATTTTTAGAATGTATTATAAATAAACAATTGTTTCTCGATATGGAGAATGATTTTATTTGATGACACACAGTGCTGCTTCTGCAGAGCTGATTGCTCTGCCAGAGCAAAAGGAAAAAATAATATATTAAAGACATGAGATGCATGAAAAATGTCATTAAATAAATCTTTACTAGCCTTGAAATGGGGATGGTTTGCATAATTGATTAATCATAAGGGGACATTTTTGGTCACAGAAATTATCATTAGTAGAGCTCCAAAGTTAAATAATCTCTATACTAATAAAAAATGCCATTTTCCCTTCAGATCTTTCCAAGATCTCTTCTTTCTTTTAGTCTTTCTTGCTTTTAAAGGCCTTTATAATTAAACGATATTTAACTCGAAGTGTGGGTGATGAAACCCTTGTGAGCCAGTTTCTCCCCCCGGCACTCAGCAAGAGCAGCGGCGCCCAAGCAGTGCACATGGGCCCAATCCTGCAAGCTCAGCTGTGGTGCTTCACCTCCCTGCACCAACAGTTTGGATCTGGGCTTTTCCTTCCAAACTCCAGTCAATGAGACCTCTCTGAATTTTCTTCCTATAAAAGAAAAATATAATCATGCCAAGCAGCATCTTTGTTCACCCTTTTCCATTCCAGTATTAAAAAGCAACTGTCCTGTTTGTTCTGAAAAATTTCACCTTCCTGTGAAACTGTGGACTTGCAAACATGCACACACTCTTTGTGAGACAACTTGTGGTCCTTTAAGGTGGATGTCACTTCATCTGCTTCAGAGATACAATAATAAATATTTTCTTATTGCCAAGAATTTAATTAAAGGAAACAGCTTTTGAAACACAGTTCTCAGAAGGCTTTTCTTTAGCCTGCTTTTTTTTTTTTTTTTTTTTTAAGGCTGTTTTACATTGAATGAAACAGGGTTTGCATGAAGCAGGAATGGGTTAAACAAGGCTTGCCATGTCTGATTTCATTAATAAAAAATAAATGGTGTATGGGTCCAAGCCTGGTCCCACACCACAAACTGGCAATCTTCTCTACTTCTTATTGTTAATCCTTCAGGAGGTACAAATTGTTGGAAATCACATCCACAACAAAAAGAGGAATGGAGATGTTTGGCATCATACAAAAGACTTTCCTGTTTGTTATTTTGCTATGGATAGTTTAATTTGGTTTCTTTAACCAGGAGATGATCCTTAAATTGAGACATACAGTACCTTCTTATCATAAATGTCCTTCTCAGGAGATCTCTAACCACGTGTTACAATACATTGCAGACAGAGAAATGTGTTGAAAACCTCATTTCTTACTCCATTTTTTTAATGTAAAAATAGGGTAATACTCATATATCGCAGAAATATATTGTAATGGCTTCCAAACATGAACATAAAATTGGTATAAAATTAATCTCAGTCTGTAAAACTTTTTGATTTATGTTTGTATATTTATATGCAGAACATAACATATATGTAAACACAGGCCACTATTCACTCTAGCTTGTACATATACTGGGATAATTACACAGAATTGAATGTTGATACATGTGGAAAATATGTTGTGTAAATATTTAAAGGATGGAACAGACTTAATTAAGAGACAATTTCAATTCATTTAGACATTATTGTTTTCCAAAATCAAGATTTTCTTAGTAAGTAATAGTGGTCCTATTTATAATTGTATTGCTATGCAAGAAACTGTTTTCTAAATCACTAGCTATAAGTAGACAAATTCAAAGATGAGTCTGAGGGTTTTGAAGCAAACCAGTTTTTCAGTTTCTTACCAGTTGTTTTTAGCAGAGTAGAACAAGAGCAATGCAGACATTTACAAGGTTTATAAGATTTCATGAGGCTGATTTATATATACTTTTGCTGGTAAAGAACACAAATATTGATTGCTGAATAATATAACTAGTATTTAAAAATACTCTTACACTCTCCAAATCAATTTCTGCTCCATCAATATTTTATCTCAAACTGAGTTGTATATTTTTTTAATTTCTCAAAATTTATTTCAATATGTCATATGAAGCAAGTGCTTTTAAATCCTTTATGTTTGAAAAGATCTCTTTCATAAACAAGGATTGGCAACCTAGTAAAAAAATTTTTGTGTGCTTTTTTATCAAGATTTAACTATAGTTGTATTGAAGATCTTTTCTTTCTACCTCTGTTTTGATACTCTGTTTTTCTGTATCAGCCTGCATTGGATGTTCAGCATTATCAAATACTTCTATGAACAGGAACATATTACAATGCTGCAATATGCTCAGCCAGTGTGACATATATTTTTTTTGTGTTTTGCATCTGAGGTTTTGTAGTAATTTAGTCCCTAGACCAGCAGCTGAGATTTACTAGTGTGGTATGACTGCATTGGAGGTGCAGAGACATCCATCTCTTCTGAATCCACCTGCCAATATATTTTAATAACAATCCTAACTTGAATGATCTTCCCCAAATAAGTTGTTTAATAGAGATATCCTTTCTTCCACTTTACCTTTTCCTTGTATGCTCCAGTTCAACAAAGCTTCCCACCTTCTGTATTTAGGCAAGTTTTGACAAGCATATTTTAACTTTGACAGGTTCAAACATTTTTCTGAGCCTACTCTGAATATTCCAAGGAAATGAATTATTTGATATTTAAATTATGAATGCATGATAGTATGCATACTATCCTGACCTTTATAAGAATCAAATATTTAAAACCACAGTATTCATTTTTGTTCAGTCCTGGTAGAAACCAGGGGCTAGCCAATGTGAGGGGGGAATACTTTCTCTTAAAAATACGAAGCTGTGATGACCTCAACCATGTAGAGTACTAAAAATCCATTGGATAGCAATGACTTTCAGTCACAAAAACCAGCTTGCTTTCAGAGTAGTGACCTAGATAAGATGGGATCTGTATTCTACTGTCACTCCCTAAACTACCTAGTTATGCATGGCACTTTGATATCCCAGTGTGTTATAAAATGCTGCTAGATCATACAGCACAGCATACCACATCCTGATGGGTTATTCCTGTATTAACTATGCTTTAGTTACTGTGTATTTACTGTACCTTTATGAAAGAGATGCTTAGCCTATTGATGTTGCTGCAAACTCTAAGAAAAGTGAAAATAAAATAAAATTGACTTTTCCTGAGACAGTACAATTAAATCCTCATGAGAATGAAATTTGTCTCCTCAACTCTTGGAGCTTCATATAGCGAGACAGGACTGACTCCCATCTACTTCATCATACACATTCTCCCACTGTGCATTAAATGTACATTGACTCAGCTGCTAATTCAGGAGCATGAGAAAATCGTACAGTAAAGAAACAGAATAACTCTACCTGGAAAGACAGGTGTTGTCCACAACCTACTAGGTTAACCTGTTCACAAAAAGCCCACACTATTTCTGGAACAATTCTGTTCAATACAGATACTTTTCATGGAAAATCTGTTTCCAGTATTGTGCACATGCCACTATCCCCTCTCTTGTCGTAGTTGAATGCTGACATAAATCTTTTTCTAATAAAATGAACTATTCAAATTTTTTCTTTACTGAATGATGTCTGAAACAGATGTATTTTAATCTGCTGGGCATAGAAAATGAAATTTACATGTCAGTGAGGTCTTTCTGGTTAATAAATGTTTTAAAAGAGAGAAAGCAGGAAGCTAAATATATGTAAAACTGCTCTGCTTTGCATATGGTGCTTTTAGCAGAAAATACAGTATTCTAATACTAAATTGTATGTTATTTATGAGACAAAAAGTATATGTATTTTGGGATAACAAATATCTTTCATGTAGGGGTATCATATAAAATGCTGAAAAGAATTCTGATTTCGCCAGCAATACTTCCCTTATGCTAGTCCAAATAATTATTTTTTTCATGTAGGAGCAGCATCTGCATGAAGCATTTTGTTTGTTATCTGTGTGTGCATTTTTGAACTCATTATGTTTTCCTAGTATTTTAGCTGTTTACTTAAAACCAATTTTAGTACATTACTGCAGCTTTCTCTTACTCAGAGTGAGCTGGATCCAAAGCCCACTGAAATCATTGGAGGGGCCCTGTTAGCTGAAGCTGAATTGTCGCTGGGGATGGAGATTAAGACAAAGAAGAGTTTTATTCAATGTCCCCTGGAGATTCAGGCAGGTTTTCCAAATAATCATGAATACTTCTAAAAATAGCTGGGTATGTTGATGAAATTTTAAATTTTCCATCACAATAATTTTACTCATTTTGTAGCATTCTTTGGGGGGGAGGCAAAGATCATAGCTATTAAAAATGAAGCTTTAAACCCTATTAACTTTATTTGATAGCGATTCAATGGCAGAGTTAGCCTAAATTGCTTGTATAGAAGGCCAACAGACAGCCCCACGTGCTGGTTGTGCCATATGCTGATACCCTCAACCAAGTCCTTCTTCCAGCCCTTCTCTCCCTCCTTCCCTCCCTCTCTTCTCACTTATTTCCTCCCAATAATAATAAATGATAATATTCTTAATAAATAAAAATAAGTACATAATATGATTGATAAATACAGTAATTTAATATCAATATAAAATAATCTCCCTGTGCTCAATACCCAAGCAGTTCATCCTCTGAAAATATGTCGATAGCTGAGGTGACATGAATTTTACCTCAGGGAGAACAATGCTCTGAGAGAGTCTTTTTTCATCAGAGTCAATGGTTGGACAATGCAGGAATTGTCTTCTGGACACTCCTACTTTAAAAAAATGGGGCTGCAGCACCACCGTAGAAATCATTCCTGAAGTATCTCAATTAAGAGCTCAGTTGTTATCTTATCCTGATTAAAAAGTGCTTGAGTTTCTACAAGTTTTTAGCCAGAGAAACTCAGGAATGATGTCCAGGTTCATTTTTTAACAATTAACAAGTCTGAGCCTCAAACTGACAGATTACCGCCATTTGGCAGTATCACCAATAGACAGGGAGTTGTGAAATTGTAAGATATTATTGTATTGTTGGTAGCCTCAGTAAATCTAAATCTTTTCAAGCTTTGCTTCAGTGGGTTAATTCCAGAACCTGAATTACAAGTGCAATTTGAATTACATTGCAAAGACTGAACTTACTTCACTTTAGCAAAGTCCTTTTTCTTAAGACTTATGAATTCCAGTTATTTTGAAATCCTGAAATGCTGAAATCTTTTGATACTTTTCTTATTATTTCCAGGAAAAGATGGGTAAAGGTTTTTCTTGACTTTCCCTGCCAGCACCTCTTTATTTAGGTAAATGTGTTTCTTTGACTTTACCTTTGTTTTGTGGTATCTTAGCAGCTGCTACACGCAATATACATCCACAGGGGCTTTTTATTCTTCTCATCCTAAACCTGAGATATTAAATAGCAGAAAGAACAAATCTTGCCAGAATCAGAAAATAATAGAAAGAAAATGAACCAAATAAATGTTCTGTATATATTTAGGGCAATTGAAGAGACCTGCAAAAAGCAGGGGTGATTTCAGATTGTCTCTACATGTTTTGTCTGAGAATTTTAAAACACTTAATGGATTCTAGCTAATTAAGTCTCAAAGCTTGATGCTGAGCTATATGAGGCAGGGCAGAGGACATCACCCATTCTGTTGAGGAATGAAGGGAAAAGTGATTGCATGATTTTCTGGGTACAAAAGATTATTAAATATTGGATTTTTAAATAAAGATACATATTCCAGTTACAATTTAACCATTAGGATTGATTTTTTTTAGCAAATAACAACAGCAGTGACAACAGAGAAAATGTACGCTGTAATGAAGTCTCTCATAAAATAGTATGTCTAATCAGTAACTTGTTAAAAGAAAGCTGTATCTGACAATAATACATACAAAATTTTATTTAGAGTAAAAGGGCTGTTACTGAGCACTGGCTTGAAACTGTAGCTTTTCAGGTTGTTGAAGTATTTAGTATGTATTCTCCACAACAGAAATACTTACCAGATAATTGCTGCAGAGGGCAAAAAAAATACATGTTAATAATAGCAGTTCAAAAGCTCAACAATTTTTTTAAGAGAAGCAGCTAAATGGGGCTGTGGCCCTGCAGTTGTTTTCAGTAATCAAGGACTTTCAACAGACAAGGCCTTATTCGGTTTGTAACAACTGAGTAATCAGACTGGAAACTGTGTGCATACTGTTCAGGTTTCAGCCTAGTTTCTGACAGGTTCAGCTTTCCCTGGTGCAGCACCGGGATTTTTAAAACCTCATCAGATAAATTCTATCTGTGTAAAGTAACGCTATGTTGTGATGATGCCTAATTCTGCATCTCTGCATTTCTCGCATTATTAAACCAAAAAGAATGGAAAATGGAAAAGATCTGTTGCTAGAAATGTTTAGTCTTCTGTATCTACCAGTTGCAATTTTCGCCTCCCAAAGTGTTTTCCTTAATCCAGCCTTAAGAGATTGAAGTGATGAAGCTTCCTACACTTCCCTTCAGAGAGCATTGCAAAGTATAATACTCAACAATATTCAACATTTTTCATGAAATTATGGTTATGTTTAGATTTTTATGTGAATTCTGCAAATCGGATATACAATCTTTTGTTTCGAAGAACCCCTCGTTATTCTGGAAAAATGTATTTCCAGCCAGTTATGCTAGCCTCCTTTAAGTATTCTTACTGACATATATTTCCAATGATTTTAGAACAATTTAATGCTAGGAAAATGTGTCTGCAAAGCAACATTTTTGTCAAAATATCTGAGGAAATTATTTTTACTTTATTCTGTCTGGAGATGAATTTAGGATTTGGCACAAGTTGAATTATAGGCACAAATGCCTTACATGAATTTGTAGGTCATGTGACCCTGTGGTATTTGGTCTGCTTTTCTCTGCTGCTCTCTTCGGGTTCTCAGATTTCTCTTTTGGTAAATTCTTGATCATTTTGCAGTATAATACAAACAGGTATCAATAGAGGGAACCAAGATTCAAATTCACTAACATTTTGCTTATGTTGTTCATAATCTATTATTTTTCAGTATCTGCAACTCTATATGAACTCTGTTTCATATTTATTTGCAAATTTGCTTACTCCCCTGGTTCTTTCTTATTACATGACGTGCCTTAAATCTTTCAGAGTAGTGCAATGCAGAGACTGAGGTACTGCAAGAAATGCCTTATGCAGACTCTGAAGAATGTATTGGTTCATAATTGCATTTAAACAGATATTATTAGATCTCCCTCTGATTATGTATAAACTATCTCCTGTAACCATTTGAATCTGTGAAGCTGGAAGGGGAAGGCTGCAGTGTTCACTGGTTCCAGTGGGATTCAGATTTCCAAAATCCTAATGTGTACCAGATGTGAAAGGAGGGAGACTCTAGCCAGACTGGTGAGTGGCTGACTGCCATAATACATAATTACCAGAACTGGGGAATGCTTATTACACAGGACACCCTCAGTGTGGAAAGGGAGAAGGAAATGGAAAGCCATTTGAAAATTCAGGATTCAGTGTCCACAATATTATTCAAATGCTTAATGTCCTTCAAATACCTTGTAGAGACAGCAGCAAGCTATTTTTTTGGTGCAAGGTTTTTTTAAGAGCTTGTTTCAGAAACTATTTGTCTCATTAAGATTTTAAATCCATGGCTTCTAACTTTGATCTTATTGGTTGACATTAATCCTTATTTTACCTTGTTGCTGTTTTGGGTTTTCTTGGGGGGCGGGGGGGGCATCCCTCAATTCAAGACATCCATCACTACTTCATCTAAGTAAAGAAGCAACCACTTCCCAGGAGAAGGCACGTATAGTTCTGCTTTCTCCCAGGCAGGGAGGGAGGAAGCCTCAAAACCAGAATGAGTTGGTCACCACCACCAACATCTGGACTCAGCCCTTTGCTCCTGTATTTACTTCATTGCATCCTGGATTGCAAAGAAGACAATAAGAGAACAAGCCCCGTGAACTGCCCAAACCACACTTTCTTTGGTTAGCTCCACTCATCACTTCAGTAGATAGGTGGGTTTGAAAGAGAGAGAGAGAGAGAAACTTTCTTCCAATTATGTGGGCTTTGACTGTTGAGTTTTGTATGTGAATGTCACAGGTCACATGTGACACATGTTCTGGTGTAACCTTGGCAAAAAAAAAAAATGCTGATAGTAGTGACATCTGCTTCTGTTATAAATGCAAAACAGAAACATGTACCTAGATCCCCTTCATTTGGGAAAGCAGACCCAGGTTTCATTTGGCATGACCACATATCTACACATCCCCTTGTAATTGTACAGGAAGATACTATTCCTCGATGGAGTGCCTGTAAGTTTTATTTGTTTGCTGCTAGGCTTTCCTTTGCCAGCATTGCCTCCATGCCAGCAAGACCTTTACCTGACAGTATTTAATTCAGGGCCAGGATCTGGAAAAAAAAAAAGGAGGCCAGTATTGTCAGCTCTACATTTGCAAATTTGCCCAGTTTTGCTCAAATAACGTTCCTGCTTCCTAGTTTGTCTTCCCCTCAGCACAGAAAAAAAGAGGATTAAGGCTGTCAGGGCTGTACTTCAGAGGCAGCCCCAGCAAAGCCCCTAAAGAAGAAAAGCGAATGATCATAACCCATCCTCTGGATCCTCTCCAGCATAAGAAAGGATAAACTAATTTTTTTAAGCACTCATTAGGTTCCACAGTCAAATAAACAGCACATGGCAGTTCTGGAATTGAAGACAGAGTGTCACGGAGACCTGGATTTATTAGTGAGGACACTGAATGTTGTTCTAGTGCCATAGGGAGAGTTTCGGTCACTGAAACCGATGCCCTTCAGATGCCACGTCAAGGTCTGAAACCTGACTGATTGGTGTCTAAAAATTAAGAGCAGATGCTGCTAGACACTATTTGCTATTTATCATCTCTTCAATAATCGTGCCCAGAAATGGGAGGTTTAGCAATCAGACAATACTTCAGAAGAAAATTAGTGTCAGAAGAGGATTTATTGAGCAAGGACCAAATAAATGCATGCTTGAAAGCTTCTGGCAGTCTGCCTTTTCTTAAGGAAAAATTACCAATAGTAGGTGCTTTCCCCCAATTTTCACCATGGGAAACATATTTCTCCTCTGTGGAGTTCTTAAGAAATTTTCTTTAGAGTATCTAGGACCTCCAATTGAAACAGGTGGAAACTGATTTAATTGAATTATCTGGTATCTTTATTCCTTTTTGGTACTTTTAAAGTCACAAATCCACACCCAGCATTCAAATATAATGACAGCTTTATGCAGCATGAAATAGTAAAAGCTTAAAAAGTTGGAGGTAATCTTGGCTAATCAGATAGACTAACATCCATAACTGTTTAGTGAGTTATAAGATTGCTTGGTATTTGCAATAGTAAGTCAAGTCAGGACTGGATTTTCATTGGGAGAACACACAATCCAAATGCTGTGGTCCATGCCCTGCAAACTTCCTGTTCCTTGTAAGGCCAATGCAATATGCAGTAGAAGAAAATGAATGTTAGAGGTGCATAATGATAAAGAGGTCACATCCTTTAGCTGATGCATCGTTTGCTGCTTCACAATTATTTCTGGCTCAGTGGAGGACAAAAAGACATTGAGAGGAAGGTACAAATAAAGTTTGGAAGACTAGACTTTGCATTCATTAGACTTGATAAAAAAGAAATTTTTTCTTTTTTGTCAAAATTTTGACATCTTTATGTGAAACAGCAGATGAAGTATTTTCTGTTAGGTAGTTTAAGTTCATTTTATTTGAACATGTGAGCTGACTTTGAGATATACCTATCAAATATAGCCCTAGATAATTATTTGGGAGCAGGAAATGCTAATTTTAAAGTCTAATTCCAAGCATCTTATGTCCCACAGTATTACTGGACATACTTTTAAAGTCTGCAGTCCTAATGCATCTTGTTGTTTAGATGAGAACTAACCATAACATTTAGTTGCAGAACAAAACAAGAACTCTAAGTATCTTTGGCTAATGTATTTTACCTACATCTCTATATATAACAAAATCACAGGCTCCATCTCACAGATTTTTAAAGGATTGAGGATAAGGAGAACAGCTAAAAACTAGCTTTAAGAGCTGTAAGTTACTATTAGACTTTGTGTCAAATTATGTACTTTCTTTATTTCAGCAGTAGCTGTTCTTTCTATTTCCTTTTGTCTGCTACTCTACATTACACTTCTGAGCTTTGTTCTTTCTCATCTAAGTGAAGGTGTATTTCTGGCTCTGCCAATAAAGCATGCCTTCTCCAGGCAAAGATTTTGTTGTCGGAATATCTATATTGGAATTCAAAGACAAAAGCCCCATTAATGCAATTTCTATTCCGAATTCTGAAATGCTGTTGCCATTTTTCAGTTTTAAAAGGATTTGTGCATCTTTACTTTTTACTTAGAAAGTCCAGTAATTAATCAAAATAGTCTGCCATGACCCACCTGGTGCTCACCAAGAAGTAATGGCTGTATGGCTCCTCTTGATGTTTGATCTCCCTGCCTATCCCTAATGTAAACCAAGCAAAGTAAAAATCAATCCATCCTGCATTCTCTTGGGTATGATGGGGGGCAACAAGAACAGACTAGTTGTTGACAAGAAACAGCCCCAAAAAAGAGATGTCAAACAATAGGGCTGGATTCAAGCCAACATATCTCAAAATAAAATGGTGGAAGATTTCATCAGTACAGGAGCAAAACATCCTCTTGGAGCAAAACCAAAAAATGCTATTTGCTCAAATAGTAATCTCGAACAATGATATTAAACATTTTTTTGATAATACATGAATTTTTCAAGATCTCCTTGATGAAGGTTTGTGAAGTAAGAAAGGCTTGATTCTCTCACATTTTCTCTTGTTACACAACTATGTAACTGTAGATTTTTAGCATCTGTAAGGGCTTCATCCAAAGACTACTGTATCATTGGAAGAAATTTTATTCACTTACACATGCTTTAGATAAGAGCATAAATGAAAGATGAACTCTCTGAATCATTGTGCTTCCTTATTTCTGTTACAATTTTGGCCTTGATTATATTGCTTCTGAAACAGGCATAAAAAAGACACATCCTCCAAACATTTATTCATATGAAACCAATTTGTAGAAAAAGTATTTTAAAAATAGTATCAGACCACAAATATTCCAGACCTATGTATTCATTCATCCATTAAATTAATTTCATTAAAATCATATGGGTGTGGATGAAGATTTCCCTTGGTTTTATTCTATGCCTATTGAAACACGGAAGAGTGTTGGCTGACATTTCAAGCAAAATACCTGAAGGTAGGATCATCTTACTTGATGTTGTATTCTGCCAAATTGCATTTGGATTTCAGAGTAGATATTTAATTTTTACAGGACACACAAGGAATAAGAAGCATTTTCTACTTATAGAAAGTGACTACTGCTGAAGACATGCAAGTTGTCAATTTATCTTATGCAATGTGTATTGCAGTACATTATAAATTATGCTCTTCTTGGAGGAAAGAGCCTCTTTTAATCTTAGCAAGTAACATACAAGAATCGCAAAACGTTTCCATTATACCTATTTGAGGAGCTGAGTCTACAAATCAATAATAAAAAGTAGATTTCTCATGATAGTCAAATGTAATGGTGAAGAAGAAAGTAGATGTCTCTTGATAGTCTAATGTAATTGTGAAGAAGGAATTTTGTAGAATATCCTAAGTATGCAGATTGACTGAGTTAAATGTCAAACAACATAAATACTCCCTGGGCCATTTCTAACTATGCCATTGCAACACATTTAATTTTATACCTGAAGTGAATAAGAAAGTTTTGTATTTGTGAATGGATTGTAAGAAGAAATTCATTAAAGGTAAAGTCATGGCTACTTTTGCTAAGAGACACGAGCAGTTTGATATGTATCTGTTGGAGGCTGTGAACCAAGCAGAGCTCAGCTGAGGGATGTGAGCCTGCCTCTGAAGGCTCTTCCCTCCACCCTGTCTATGGTGCGCCTGCTCTTTCATGACAACCTGCACAGGGAATTTGTTGTGTAGTCCTCCAAAAGAATGTATTATTGGTTTATAACAGGTATATTGGTAGGGAGAAAGTCAGTGGAAACATAGCACAGTTCTTTACTTTATTCAGCAGCAGTAGGGCATACTATTATACTATACTATTATATGAATATATATATTCATNTATACTATTATATGAATATGGCCCGTTCTGGAAACTAATGCCAAAGGACTGCCACAGGGGTTCCTGGGTTGGTGAAGTTTGTGGACTGCTTGGTAGAAATCAGAAATAAAGTTTTACAAAAAAGGTGGCTATAGTATTTGACAGTAGGTGATCTTGTATATAGATTCTCTGAAGTTGCCAAATGGGAACAGAATTTCTTCAGCAATGATAAATGCATAGTGGCCTCTGCTATGACAGGTTTGTGTTGCTGTGTGAGTGTCTTGCAAGTTTTGAAGCCTTGCACTTCAGTTTTGTTAGCCTGTTGGAAGAAATCTCATTTAACTGGCATTTTTACATCTACATTAATTCTTTTAAAACACTGAAGTGAGTGTTCTACAGCTATGTAAAGAAACGCATTATCAAAGCATTAAGATATGATTAAACTGACATTTTCTTAAGAAAACGAAAGGAGCAGGAAAAAGCCATTCTAAAAGGACTGAGTGCTACATACTCCAGATATTATCTTCAGTGCTTACTCAGGGATCTTTAAAGAAGCTTATTACCAAGTACCCTAAGAAGACAAGTGTGGATGTGTACAGATCAGAGGAATGCAAGTTAATGCACCTGCCAGATTTTACTATCGTACAAAGCATGTCAATCAGCACTCAGACCTTGCGTTTAAAAATGTGTTCCGTCAGATTTTTTTCAGTGCTGTATCTCACATAGCTAGAATTTCCTCGTCAGTATCCATCCGGTGTTGCAAATGTCATAAATTATGCTACTGAATATACATCACTGACAAGAATGTGAATAGTCCTTCGTTAGATTCAGTAATGAGCTATAGAAATACTGGTAGATATGGTTGCTGTGAGTACATATATTTAAATCTTCCTTCTATTCTCAATACGAAATAAAAATAATATTTTTAGATTAAAAAAAATCAGTTCTGCATATGTTTTCTTTAAGAAAGGTAAATTAAAATGCATAGGGAGTTGAATAGATTGGGCAGTTTATAGCTCATGAATTTACAGTGGTTTAAAGCACAGCTACTTGATAGCTACGTACAGCTCACATCCCACAGGACCATTTCAAAAGTGATGTGTCAGTTTTGGCTTGGTCTTCATTAGGGAAAAAAATATGTTCAGAAACTTGTCCTGAGAGGTCACTGTCTGGGAATGCCGGTAGTGGAGGAGGGCCTGGTGTACCAGATCATCACAGGATGGCCACAGGCTGCTGGGAATCTGCAGTAATGAAGAAGAAAAATACAGACGAGAACTTAGGAGAAATAAAATGTATTAGGGCCATCACACACTGTGCTAATAAGGTCTTCTTTGTTGCTCTGTACAAAATTCTGACATTGCTCTCTAAAAAAAAATGTATGCAAACTGGAAGTGCTGTAGAAGGACTGGAAGTAGGATGTGGGGACAAGAAACTCAGAAGAGAAAAATCTTCCTTTTGCTGTGTCTACAGTATTTGGGGAAATTATGACTACTGCATACGTGGGGTCAGAGAGAGATGCCATACAATCTAATAGCCAGTGACTGCACAGGAACAAGCAGGTCTATAAGGGCAGCTGGGTTAAAACACAGATGGCAGCAGGCAGCGGGTCTTGGTCACCCATCAGGGCCCTCAGGCTTCGGTTCCCACCAAAACAACTCCAAAAAGGAGTCTGAACCCTGGGAGGTTCTGTGGCCACCTTCAAGTCGTCATGCTCTCTTACTTGTGGCTCTCACTCGAAGGTGTTCAAACCTTGCAGAAGGGTGTAGCACCTTGCAAACCTGTCTCTAGCCACAGTTTTAATTGGTTTTTCTGGATTTAGCCCAAAAATTATTTTATCGAGTGAAAACTCAGTATTTACTGAATTAGGACATCAGGTTGTGGTGTTAGATGGAAGTCACTTTACAAAAAAAGTAGAATAAACATAAAGTGACTGAAGATATTCAAGTGACACTGTTCTACTGGAAATATAGTCATATAAATAAATGGGCTTTATCAGTTTGCTGGTACCTCCAGCAATGTTGACATTTGCATTCTGCTCTCCTACCTCTGACAGACTTTAGTTCTATTAAAATAATGAATTCTTATGCTGATATTCGCCTCTTAGCATGAGGCATTTGGAACAAGTCAACACATTTTCAGGGATGAATTTTGGAAGTTTATTAAGATATACAGATTTAAAAAGGAGAAATCTGTACAGATGTCATGTGTCAGAGATTTCTCTTTTTATCAGTCCTCATAAAACATGTCCCTATAGGATGTGTTTTCCAATAGAAAAATGAAGCACAAATCCTATTGGGATCACCAGCAGGGTCTAATGTCCAAAGGCAGATATTTTATTTAAATGATCCTATACTGCTCAGTAGGAAATACCATTTTCATTGTGTTTACAAACATGTTAGCATTCATTAAAATGTTTTTCTGCTGCCCTTGAGATATGTGTTTTAAAAGACATACTTCTGAAAAGCTTTAGGGAGCAGAATTTTTTAAGTCTGATCATTTGACAGGTGTTAATTCACATTGAAACTCTCATTGCAAAGAACTAGAAGCCAATGTTCAGAACAGCTTCAATACCAGAGAATGACTGGACCATAAGGTACTTCAAGATAGTTTTTGCTTCATAATTTTGTAGCTACTTTGAGGTCAGTGTATTGGTACTTACCTGGGATACAACACACTACAGTACAATCTGTCCAGTGGTTTCCCCAGTCAGCCCCATGCTCTGCTTGTACTTATCAGTGTCTCAACACTATCATTCCCTTTTGATGCGTGACTTCAAATTCCATCAGCTACTGGATAGTTTTGGCATCATCAGCTTTTGTAAAAAAATTAAGTTAGTCATTTGATGAACTCTAAATATATCATGCTCTGGAGACTCTTCATCCTTCCAATTTTTTTCTATGGTGCAGAGACATGCTTTGTTAAAACAGAGGGATGATTTTAAATACTCAGGAAAGGTAATCCATCCCAGTCCCATCCTGAGACACTCTGGCCTATTCAAAATTCATTATCTTCACCTTACAAAAAAAAGGTGAAGAGCCTTAAGGCTTTTCATATAAGCATCTCCTCACTAATGTTCACCAGCTGGGAAGTTAAAAGTGCAGGACAATGATGTTGCTGTAATAGGTGGGGTACTACCATAATAGTCATTGGGGATTTCTCTATAATACATTTTGGAGTAATATGCTGTTTCTTTTCAGACCTACCCCATAGGTGTTTGTTGAGGCAAGGAGGGAATGATAACAATAAGGAGCAGGGGACAGAGTTATTTTCTGTTCCAAAAGTGATACCCTGATATGAGTCTTCATGTGTAGCCCAAAAAGACGAAAGATTTCGAACAGAGGCAGGAGTCTGCTGAAATCACTTGGTGTTCCTCCTCTTCGAGTGCATGAATGACTGTTTGAGCATATATGTTTTTCAGCCTGTAATTGTGGTCCTTCAGTCCTCCTGGCAGAAATTGTACAGTTTTTTAAGCAAAATTATTACCACCAGCATTGTCTCAGTATAGAGAATTTCCACAAGGATTGATTTCTTACATGGTGCAATACAAAAAGTACTCATTACTATCTCTTGTAACTTTGCCAGAAATTAGGGGTCTCGCAGGATGCTCCAGTGAAGGGAAAATAGATAATTTGGATATAATTTGTTACAATTCTGCCTAATTGTAAAGAATAATAACTTCCATGTACCTGCCTTATGTGGAAGGTCAGGTGATATTATCAACATTATGTTTTCCAAAATTACATCTTGGTAATGCATGGATTAGCCAGTAAATTTAAATAAATTCTTTGATTTAGAGTACTTCAATATGTAATTTACTTCAGTGTTTAATTTCAGTCAATAAATATTATCCTATAGTTTTTTTCATTACAACATGAAATGCTTTGAATCCAATTTTATTGGTATATCCATTTGAAGAGACCTGTGCTCTCAGGCATAAGATGCATTTCTTAGTACCTGGCAAAGTGTATGTGTACTATTTTCTACTTGGATGTTGCATGCTTTGAGGGTGATTGTCCTGTTGAGAAACTAAAATGTGCACCATCGTTTCTTACTTTTGGTATGTCAAATTGATAGGCAAACTTTCAAACACAAATTGCCCTTATGACAGATTTTCTTTTATGGTTAGTGAAGTTATATGATAAATCTTCTTCTTTTTTTTTTTTTTAAATTATTCTTTTGAATTCCTGGACTAAAACGTATGACCTTGAAAAACTTTTAGGTGAACGAGGTGTTTCCAACTGTAGGAGATGCCCAGCTCCACCAAGACCTCACACCATCCACCACAGAACACTGAAAGGTTATGAGTATATCCTGGAGATGATGAAGGTTTTTTAGCCTTAAGAACAAATGGAGAGCTCTGTATGTAGTACACTTTTTAGATCACAAATTAACTGGAAGAAAGCTTGAGCATAAGTTAATGCTTGACCCTCTGTTGGACAATGTTTCTTTGAAAGGTTCTATGAAATGTATAATTTTCTCTACTTTTTAAAATAAGTCTGGTTTTTAAAAAGGTTAATTAATGTGCCTGAATAACAATGACTAGGGAGAAAGCTGCATCACCCTTGTTTACTTCACACTAGCAGTATGGTGAGATTTTGGATTAGTACAGCCATGATATACAGGGAGTTTCCAATTTTGAGCTGGTGGTGGTTTGCAGAATCAGAGGCAATCATTGTTACAAGAAGACCATGAGCCTGATTATGTTCTCCTTGGTGGCAAGCAATTATTCCTAAAAGTTCTTCCATATGGCTCACCACAGTTGTAGATGTGCAGTTATTCTTTAAGTAAATTCAGTCTACTCATACAACAACAGAATTTATGTGTGAGCCTGCCCAGTGAATCTCTTTAGCTTCTTCTTGGGGCAGTTTAAGAATGGATTATTAGATAAGGATAGATTCTTCCAAGATCCTAAATTGTTTTATGCTCTTACCACAGAAATCTACTCATTTTTTAATGGCAAAATTCCGGGATTTTCAGACTAAGCTCCATAATCCAACTTTTAAAAAAACCTCTCATCATATCCCTGATTCTAAACTCTTTTGAGATGTGAAAAATCTTTAAATATGTTCCCACCATCCCAATGTAATAAAGATTTATCCATAATTTTTCTAGCTACAGGTAGAAATGAAATACTTATAATTATTTGATTTGGCCTTCCGATCATTCATTCATGAAGTAAATGCCAGTGTTTCTCTGTACAAGTAAAAGTTTTCTTGATTTTCCCCACATCAGCTTCACTAAATTTTCTTCTTAGTTAGTGGAAAACTTCTTCATCATTGAATTATCTAGCAGAAACCCAAAGAAACTTGTAAATTTAAAACAAAATTACCACAGTCCAAAGACAACAATTTCATTCTTGGTCTAGAGAGGATCAACCCATGTGGAAAATATAAGTTTAATGTACAACTTGAATAATACTGTAATGTGAGTTACAGAAAAAGTTAGATAAAGGTGATTCCCTTTTATTTGCACTGTCTATACTGAATAAAGATGGAAATGCTTTACCGTGTTGCATAACATTTGGCAAGCCCTAAATAATCTTTGAAACAACACTGATTTATGTACACAGTAACTATTTGCATCTTTCTACTTAGCAGAGTATTAAAAAAGAGATTAGGACCAAGGTTCAGGATGAAGTTGCCTAAGTATTTGATTTTGGCTTTAGGAGTCTAAATAAAAATGGCCTAGTTTTTAGAGCTGCTGAGCATAGATACCTCCAAATCAATCTTGTGAAAGCTGTAGCTCCTACATGATGTGGAGTCTGTCTGCTCTTTGAAGTGACTTATGTGGGTTGAAGTGTCTGGTTGATGTGCTTAATTTTGAAAATGTTGGTCTAAAGTGCTTGCCCCAAAACAGGCTAAGCAGTCAATCAAAGAAAAGGAATCCTGTCAGAGGGACAGTGATCTCCCACTCCCATACTGCAGGCAAAAAAACTCCATAGGGAGGCCAGCAGCAACAGGAACAATTATTAGGGTTGCCCTTGCCTCTGCAGTATCCACTGTATCTTAGCGGACACTTGCACAGCACTATACAGTAACACGCAGCAGCTGGGAACTACCCCTGGCATCAGGAGGGATGACCTTCAAAAGCATCTATTTAGCCTATGAGTTCCAAAATAGTTTTTTCACAGCACCTTTCTTTGTTGTCTGGGCGCACATCCCAGCTCATACATAACAGAGGTGCCTCTAGGATGAACATTGCTGTGCCTTGGGGGCCTACTCTTGGGTTTACTTGTTCTCTTGACTTGAATATATTTAAAGATATACCTCTTCTCTTGATTTTCTACACCGAACTTCAGCCTATTTCAGATTTGTGAACTCTTTTTCACCTGTCAATCATAATTCCAGCTGCAGTTTGAAGAAATTTACCACACATATGAATATGAATAAATATTCATAGGTAATGCTCCCCTTAGTGAACTGACTCTTTGCTTTTGCCATATCCAGTTGCCATTCTGGTGAGGCAGAATCCAGGTAAGGCACCAATATTTTGCATATCTGCCTTTTTCAGCAGAACTATAATTTATCCATCTTTTAATAAACCACTGTCAGTGGCTACTCTAAATAAAGACAAGCATGTGTGAGTCAATACTGTGTTTCTCCCACTTTGTGGAATGCTCTTAATTGGTTACAAAGCCTCTAAATATGCAGAGGCTAGGGTTTAATTTTCCAAATTCAGGTTGTTTTACTCTGCAGAATGAATTTGCTTTTTTGTGTCATGGTAGTAACAGGTGCATTAATAAGCACAAAATCAGGCACAAGGATGGATTTGAATAGAAGGCATATTATTTCAATTTGATAATGACAGGGTGTTCCCACCCACATCAGGAACTAAATTGATTCCAGTGAGAACTGGAAAGTCTTAATACCACATAAGTGGTCTTAAGTGGAGATTGGTTTTTTTCAGCCTGTCCCAAATACGTTGTTCATTTCTAAACAGTGTTGTCCTCTGCTCTGATGGAATGAAGGCAAATAAAGAGGGATTTCTGACATGCCAAGTGTCCCATAGTTTACCTCTGGCAACTGGCCTCTTTTGTCTTTATCTGCGGGGGAAGCAGTAGCCACATGGTCGATAATTCCAGGTCTCCTAACATGCACTTCCTATTCATATAATCCTGACTGCTCCTTCCCTTGTGGCCCTTACCAAATAGACTCAAAAACAATCTTTCCAGTCTCTTGACCACATCATTTGTCATGATCACACCCACATCCAGGGAGCTCTGCTGTGAAGAGATGTGTGTCACACTAGTGATGGAAGAAAGAAGATTCTGAATGATCATATAGGAATGGAAGACAAGATCAGTTGGCTTCTTGAGGAAGGATTTGGGAAAGTTATAAGCAAAATCCCAGCTCTTCAAAGTCTGCATGACACAGACAAACACAGGTTTTGACTGTATACTGAACTAGTCCTGCAGTTTATGTACTGGTAGGAAACACTAGAGATTGTGGTGCTCTGTCTTTACACTGCATTTCACTGCAACCCAGGCAAACTTTTGGGCCTTTCTTTCCCTGAGTTAAGGGGATGGTGCTGCCTGTTTATGTCATACATGTGCAGTTCTCTGTATCTCAGGGGCAGGAGCCATGAGCACAGGTAGATGCACGATGTTCAAAAATTGCCCAGGATATTCCTGAGGCTGGGTTTTTTAACCCAAACTGTGTGAACATGATTGTGGCTCACAGCTGTCACTTGAGGGCTCCAGAAGAGGTTTCCACAACTTTCTCATTGTAATTCTATAATAAAAACAACAGCAGTTACCACTTCTCTCCTACTTTCCAGCCTGCAGAACACAATCCAAATATTGACTCATTAGCCCACATGAATCAGGACAATGCTCACCACGTCTGCTCAGAAATGTACAATGAGGCTGGGATATTCACATGAGCCTAAGGGAGTTCCCTGCCCAAATCACACAGTGTGTCACAGGGAGGTGGGCGCTAACTCCCTGAGGTACCCTTGACAAACCAAGCTTTAATAGATCATGTCTACAGTCAATTTAACATACAATTAAGCATTTTCACAAAGCAAATAGCGCCAGAACTGTTGAAAATGTAATCCTGCCCCCTTGTTAAAACAGGCTTGGCTGTTTGGCATTATGCAGAATGACTGTCACCACAGCGCTTTGAAGTCACTATCGCTAAGGCAAACATGTGCAGGTACAAATAATTCAGCAGCAGAACACTGATGCTCCCCAAGTTTCTTATGCCATGTATGATCCTGAAATCTTCAGGATCATATTTTATGCTATTTATTCTCCACACAAAAGGTACTTTACAAAATCTGCTAAATAGCTGGGCCTACTTACAGGGTCCCAGGAATATGCCCTGCACACATCTCATCAGACACATCTGTTCCTTCGGCTCCTGGCTCCTCTTTTCTCTTTCACCAGCAGCTGGTCTCTGAATGGGTGTCGGAGACTGATCTCTTTGCTTTGCTTAGGCTGTGGGATTGTTTCTCTTCTGGTCTGCAGAGATCTGTCAATATTAGCTTAAATATAGGTTCTTTCTTTCTTGTGAAAAGAAAAGATAATAATTCTTCCTCCTGATGGTGGCTTAGAGCACTTCAGATTATCCCTTGTTATTTCTTTGCAAAAAGAAATGTATATTCTCTTTTCATAAGAATTATAGCAGTTAACAATCCTCCAGCCCAAACTTTGTCCCATGAAGAACTAACATCAATAGGAGTTAGCTATATCCGCTAAGAGTAGAATTAGGATTCTCACAGAAATCTTTAGGTTTAAATAAAACAATCTTCACTGCTCTAACCATAGCAGCTCTCATGTCCTACATAGTACTTTTTAAGGATATCTTGGTCAAACATAGCTTTCAAAGTAAAACATTTTTTTTCTCTCTCTAGGCCATGCAATTTTCTCTCTATAGGTCTCTGTTCCACAGAGCACCAACTATTCCTCAGATGTCAGGAGTTTTGGTTATTTATTTGTTCCACTTTTAGTCTTGTTTTCCAGGTTATTTTGCAGATTCTAATTTAAAAATTTAGAAAAAAACCAAAACAAAACAAAGAAACACCACCCCACCTCAATTAAATTATTAATGATTTGCATTGTGTGCTGTCTTTCTACAGTTATTTGTTATTTGTATAATTAGTTTTCCTTTTTACTAGTATGTTCCTTGGCCAACTTTAGATGCCTAATTTGCACGCCAAAGAAATTAGGCTATTTTTTCTCAGCTTCCAATATAGCTAATGAAGACAGAGTGTCTCTTCTAGAGCAAACTTTAGGCTCCCAAAGTTGATTTCCTGTCAGAAAATCTGCCAAAGAAACCTTTGTTAGAACCAAAGATGTCCAGTTTAGGCACCTAAAGTACCTTGCTTGGTGCTAGCAGAGCCTTTTCTTTTCTGCGTCCTGTGTCTCTAACGGCAGTGGGTCACATTCCCCCTGGCCCAGGCAATGTGCCCAACCTATGGAGACAGATAAGGCCCTCCACGTGACGTGCCCTCCCATTTGGGTTTGCTTCTGACCAGAAATTACTCATGGGCTAGAAACAACATGCTGAAGAAGGGCCAAAAACTTCACCAGGCTCTGAACCATGGACTTCCGCCAGAGTACCAGGTTTCCAGCATGGAAATCAGGGATCTGGTTTCCAGTACAACCAGTGGAAAGGACATAGCACATATGATTGTCTTTTTTGTCACTATATTTATTAACCTGTGCTTGGCCAAACTATCAGATTTTTCACAATTGCAGGAGCATTTTCTATAAAGATTAGTATTTCTGCCATGGTTTTAAGGGCTAATGATGAAGCATCAATCAATCAATACATGATTCAACAAGCAGAGGCACTGGAGTTGTTCTACATTGATTTCGTTCATCTTAAAAAAGAAAACAGATTTTATTTGAGGGAGAGTTGAAATTGATATAGGATACATTGCTAATGAAGCTCAGTATTAAGTTTTAATGCAAGTAGGTCACACTACCAGGGAGAATGGGATAAACACCTAAAAAATAAACAGCACAAAGACTTGACTGAAATTATAAAAGAGCATGATTGTGAGCAATTAACAGCTTTGTCCCTGATTGCTTTATGTATCTTCTAGTTTACAGGACTAGTTGTCCAGTGTGGGAGTAAGAGTGGCTCACTGGGCTGCAGAAACAACTATAGCAGAAATGGGGGAAAAATAGGGAGCAGGGTCAATTTTTCTTCAAAAAGAAATAGAATTTTCTTCAGAAATAAGTAGAGAATTATAAGTCTCATGAATTGGCTGAAGATTTCGCCTGTCATCAATATGTTCTCCTTGATCCATCATTCGCATTACAAAGCCATGGCAAACGTATCAATTTTTATTTACTTTTTTTGAAACGGAGGATTATTCAATTTTTAGCATGTGACTGTCCCAAATACACTTCTCCTGTCATCTGAATATGTTGTGTAGCCTGCCCCTTTGATGCATTGATTTTAGCATTTGATGATGTTAATACAGTAAGCATTAACAATTATGCTAAATCTCTACTGTATATGGCAGACAAGTGAAGCCACCTTTCTAAATTTGATATGTGCCCTAAAGAACATGGTTATAAAGCATCCATAGGGGCACTGTGTGCTTAGGACATTCTGAGACCTGAATGCTAGACAACAATGAGCACTCCTTTCCTTCAATAAAGATCTGTAGCAAAAGACAGATATGCCCATGTACAGTACTGTTAAAATGAATAGTTCCCAAAATATAAGTGTATTTAATTGTGGAATGTATATGTCTTACAGGATCACATTCAGATGCATGTGCCTTCCACAATGAAAAATGGATTTGCAATTTTCGTTTTCCCTAACTATAAATATTTGTATGCCACTTAATTTAAAGATTATACTGAAAGATATCATTTTCGATTAATATGCTGTATTTTACACCGTTTACATTCCATTTCAATATGCTTGCCTTCTATAAAATGTATTTCAAGACTCCCTAAAAAAAAAAAGAGAGAAAATAGGCACACTTTAAGCAGTTTACAGGAGACAGATCATTATCTCCTACAAAGGAAAGGAAACAGGAAAGCTGTAAATAATAAGTTCTGAATAGGAATGACATAAACAGCCTAATCAATGTCTTCCAGAACTGGCAAGTGACACCTCTTTGTTTTTTGCAAATAAAAACCTTCTTAACATCACAATATAAACCATTATCTCTGCAGGCAAGGTATATTTAGAAATGTACAAAATGTACATTTCCTGCCAGCCAGTAGATCAGTAGGTGGAGATCTAAAGTCATGCAAATATTACAGTAAATGCAGGCAACCAATTTCTAATTATTCCATATCAGCAGATTTGTGAGGAATATAATTTATTAAAAAAGAACAGTTTATGATCAGCAGACCTTAGTTATGACTGTTTAGGAATTCAGTGCATTTTGATCTAATCACAAAATCAAAATATTCATGAAACACAATGATATCTCCCCAAAGCAGCCGGGCAGCCATTAATTTTGAAATTCGGGTAATTTATTAACACTTATCTGTAGCTGTAAAAGCTTACCTCTGTGTTTGTAATACGGGTAAAAGTGAAAGCAGTTTTAAAACTGATTCCTAATGATTTATAATGGTTTGCTGTAATTTGAGCCAGAAATTCAATTAAAATGTATGTCTAGTTTTGTTTCAAGATCTTTAGTTAAAAATTCTATTAAAATTCTATTTCCTTCTTGCATTAAATGTATCTGTTATCTGCATATATGAGAAATATAAGAAAATTCTATCATTTATTCCCCAGACTCCACAAATGCCTTTAAAAACATTCATTTTTATTTCATAATTCTGCCAAGGTGCTATTTAGAATTTATGTACAGCAGAGGAGGAATAAGTGTGCATGCTATTTTCTTTTGAAGAAAAGCAGCTTCTCTACTGAGTGCTCATGCAAATATTGAAGTGACATTTATCAGTTCATCAAAGAAAGGAAAAACAAATAACACTGAATTATCGGATGTTTTAAAAGCTTAATTACAATACCAAGGGTATAGTTTCTTTCTATATATGTTCCCATTATAAATCCTTCTTGTAAAGGATATGTAACTTCACTACCAAAATTCCCTTTTGAGATAACACTTCACATTGTTATTTATAAATAATGAGAAGTAAAACTGGCCACTCTCGTGTTTATTTATAGGGAAACAAAAAAGAGACAAGTCACTGCTGATGTTGGAATCACTCCAGGCTAAACCAGAAGTGAAGGAGTGAATATTACTCACTTTCCCTCTGTGATGGTCTTATCTCAGAATACTTCACCACATGTAAAGGTAAAGGACGGAGTTTATAGATGAGCACATCTGTTAATGTTGATGAGAGTGATGTGGCCAGTCCTAATTCTCTGTGTTGGGAACTGATCTTTTGTAATGCAGTTAATCAGTTGCTTCTAGATAAAGAGAAAAACATTCAGGTACCCAAATAAATGTTACCTGGCGCAACATACTTACTATTTTCAAATTCAGTTATTCGGCATTTACCGTACTTAGGTGTAATGGACTGGTAGTAGTGGTGAATCAGGCCCATATACCAGCAAAGTAAGGATGCAGTTCAGTAGACTAAGTGGTACTAGGAAAGCATTGAGGGCTTTCTTGTTCAGTTTGATCTGGGTCAGTAGCAGCTCCTGACCCTGTGAAAGTTTTACAGAAGACTGGGACTCTTCATAATCAGTGCTAAAGCTAAATCTGAGAGGAAGAAGATGTAGGCCTCTCAGTGTAGGATAATTACTGGGTTAGATTTACAGGAGAAAAGATCCAATAAATTACTTCATTGGCTTTAAGACTCAAGTGCTTTTGATCAAAGAGTAAGAAAAGTCTACAAGTGAGGAGGTTCCAAAATGGAAGGCTTTCACAGAAAAAAAGGAATATTTGCTGTGGGAGATGCAGATTAACAGAGATGGAGGCAACACATAGAAAGTATTTGCATGATGCTTTCACAAGAGGAAGAGCAAAGGATTAGCTTTTCTACTGTTAATCAAGTGGAAAAGCTAAGGAGGCAGTATTCATATGTTGTGTTTTACCCAGAAGCAGAAAAGAAAACAACAGCCAGTTGACACTGGCCAGTGAGAATAAATGGGCAGGGTTGCGGAGCACCTTCACTGCCTAGATGATCTCACCAATACCTGGAACATATCACTGTCACGTTTCTGTGCTTTCACACCACTGACAGTCGATGGTTTCTTCCAGATGAGATGAAGAAGACTCTCTGTAAGGTGTGGCTCTACAGAGACAGTATTTTGGACACAGTCCAGAATGTCTGTCATTCTCTCCTGTGGAGGGCAGCGGTACTCTTAAATAGCTCCAGGCTTTAATGGTGTAATTAATGATCTCAAGATGAAGAAGCAGCCAACATGTTAACAATATTATTGTGTACTAAACTGGATGAGAGATATTGCAAGAAACAAGATACAAAGGGTCATAGAGAGGTTACAAACGTGGGCAAAGGAATAACAAAATTGCTTTATCTTTAAGACAAAATACATAATTTTCTAGTTGTTTCACACTTGTAATAACAGTTCACAACAGACAACAGACAACAGACAACAACAGACTTAAGGAGTGGGTGAAGCTTGGAGAAACCTGCTATACCAGGAGATAGGGGTGAGAGAACAAGAGACCTTAAAGTGAAAGAACAAGAGATATCAGAGTGATAGCATCAGAGACCTTATGTTTGTAGGAGATGTAGGAGTGATAGAAGAAAGCAAACTGGATGGTAAGTGAGATGCACACAGGCATATGGGACAGAAAAGACTCTAGAAGTATTAAATGAAGAGCTGTGTTCCTAGAGCCAAATATGTGTATTTCACTGCTGGTGGTTGAATTAAGTTTTTACTGCTTTACTCCGTTCAGTCAAAATTCTAAGAAGCAATTTAGGAAGTCTACTGGGAAGAAATCTAAATGTGTATAATGTGAAGGAATTACAAAGGAAATCTTGACTCCCAAATTTAGGGCAGTTAGTATTTAAGAAGCATCTTACAACTTAAGATATTAAAAATCAGGAATCAGATAAAACATTTTTTTTATTAACATCTAGAGGGAAAATTTGCCTCTTACCTCGATGTTGGAATGAGAGCTCCTCTGGCCCAGAGGAGCTCTCACTCCAACATCTCTCCTATTCTCTTAAGAGAATTTTTGGCATCTCAGTGGTGGGGGCAGTGCCTCTGCCTGTGCTGGTATCATCATCTCTGGGGTTCTCTTCCCTCTTAGAACACCCTCAAGCTTGCTGCTACCTAACACCAAATCCTGTTGCAAGTACTAGGAATATCTCCACTGGGCTTCCATTTTGAGGCAGCTGGCTGTTTGCTTTTTCCAGCTGGTAGAAGGACTGAGATTTTTCACTTGACTTAATAAGATTTTTTCTGCTCTTTTATTGGAAGAAATTTTTTAAATATGAAAATGACATATTAAAAAGAATGAACTAAACATGTAATTTTAAAAACAGTAAATAAAAATAACACAGTTCTCGTACTGATTCCCAGAAAACTGCTTCTTCTACAATAATTTCAGAACTGAAAACATTTTTACAAATACTAGGTTACCATCTGAATACTTGCAAGAACTGAGCACCATGTATGAATCAGCATAAGCTTGTTTTGGTCATCTAGGAAAAAGAAAAAAAAGAATGTGTTTTCCATTGTTCTTCAATTTCCATAAAAAAATACTGAATACCACCAAGAAATGCTGACAACTGTGCTTTAAACTGAGCCAGATTCCTCTGAGAAAGTAGTATGTAACCACCATCTTTAATGGCATGCAGTCCATAAATTTAACAGTTTAAATCCTTTATATAGCTAGCATTCTGCCTTCCAATTAGAGACATGTTTCTACCCAGAATATATTAACAAAATGTAAGTACAAAAAAGTTCTAGTCCCTTTTTTATACTGGAATTTTTCTGCAAGGGCAGGAAACACCAGAATGTGGGGAAAGAGGAGACTCAGAGCCCAGCTCGGCAGTGTCATAATCCCATCTAGGTGGGATCTGTCTTCACCAGCTCTTGACTGCTTGTTCCTAGTCTGTGTGCTGATTCTGAACTAATCTGTTAAAAATGTTTTGTTGTTTTGTTACCATTCGTGTCACTGCTCCCCTACTGGGTCGCGATTGTGATTGGAGGGCAAATAGGTGATTCTGGAGGAGACACAGACTGCAATTATGGCAGACCTGACTTGGAAAGTCTTAATGCTATGGCAGGGGTATATCTGCAGAAGCACTGACAGCTTGGTATTGAGGAAGATTCTGTGAAAGACCTTGGGGAAAGGAACCAGCAAAATGAGACTTGGAGATACAAACAAAAAAATACTGCCTTATAGTATTTTTTAAGATTTTCAAGGAAATTTGACCTCATACCTTCTTGATAGATAATACCAAAAGTACCTAATACTATTACCAACTTATTTCCCTTCCAGCAGAATTTATACGCCCCTGAATCATGCTGCTGTGCTATTTAGCACTTAAAATTGTTCTGGGTGTTTCAGATAGGTAAAACAATTCCTGCTCCACTTCTTCAGTGCAGGTTTCCAGAGAGCTTGCAATGTCATCTTCCAGAAGCCCATGATGTAGCTCTATGTCTCACTGACATCAGTGGGTCAATAACAAATCCCATCTTACTTCCTGAGCCATCCTTCTGCCAACATCCTTCTGTTAGTGCTTAACTCTGTCGTTGCCTGAAACCTGTGGGAAGCTGGAACTCCTCAGCTGATTAAAGCAGGTGTCTAAATCTGTGTTCACATCAGTCTAGTGCGTTCAACATTCCTTGAAGGAGAGCAGACAGTCACCCACACAAAGGAAGAATTAAGAGCTCTCACCTTTGTACTGTTTGATGCCTGTTTTTCTCCACCTGATTTCAGTGGGATTTGGAGCAAACAAAGAGGAAAGATGAGGAAAGTATTGAAGGTGCCTTCGATGCTGTCATAAATATAGTTTACATAGGAGAATAAAGGTCTAAAATATTTTTAGGCACTCCTTTGGTTATCTACACCTCTGAAAGAATGATGCTGACTTTGTCTCTGAATCAGGCATAATATTTTATAAGCATACATAGCTATTCTAGTCTCTCTTTACTAGCTGCAGTTACTCTTTTTTTCCCTGTAAAATGGGAACATGGCATTATGTATCAGAAAACTCCATTGTTTTCTCATAGAACTCTATCGCTTGTGATGTATTAGCAGCCCTTTTGCACTGGAGAACATTTTGTATAGTATATTTCCTAATTACTTATGAATTTTCTGCTTTTATTTTTCTATGTCACAGCCTTAACATCCCTTTTAATGTACTTTTGTGTGCAAATTAGGATAGCAAGAGTTAAGAAGTAAGACTTTCTGTACATGGCGGCGGATGTTCAGAGCAATTCAGCATGTCAAGCTGGGGTCAAATGGAAAGGGAATGTCATTACTAAATGGTAACATTTTCTGTGGGTTTTAGAGAAATTCAAATCCTTTTTTAATCTAAATTTATTTTATCTTTTTTTTCAGGGTTAAGGGTTGGACTTCAAGTTCCTGTCAGACATTTGTATATTAAAATGACTTTACATTTAATTATTTTCTAAACTAACTTTCAAAATAGTTTTTCACAGAACTGCTATACCAGAATGCAATCTATTTCACAGGACCTTTTATCCTGACTCACATATATTTTGTATGATATACTTTCCTACTTGTAAGTCATGGATTCACATATCCTCTAATTATTTTTCAAAATCTCATGCCCAGTAAATGTCTACCATCATCCTAGAAAAATCTGGGACACAATTCTTTATCCAATATGTATATACCTAAATGATGCCTAAATGTCACTGATTTACTCTGAGTAGTTGAGCAAGAAATTTAAGCCATGATCTATTGCAGCAAATTTACATAACAAAAGTTAAGGGGAAGGGTTTCTGTAACACTTATGACAGTGGTCAGTTGCCTTATTTTTATTTTTTCCCATTCCTGTACTCAGTGTGCAGTTAAAATTACTATTTTCCTTTAATTCTGCAGTGATGTTGGAATGAGTTTGAGATGGGGTAATGTATTCAAAATCATAATGGTTTAGAAAATTACTTTCTATTTTTTAGCTATTACCACAAAGTCTTGTAATACATTATCATGAAAAGAAAGGACTAGGCATGACAGGTGTGCTGTAACTTGGTCATAATTGTGCTAATGTCTCTGGGACGGTGTTGCAGTAGAATATCCCATATATCTTTTCCATTATTACCCATTTTAGCTAGTCAAGGGCAACTATTGGCACCAAAACTCTTCCTTCTATACTATCACTTCCCTGCCTACCCCATTTTCCTCTACTTCAGCCACATGCCCCTTGCTAACCTGTGACCAACAAGTACTGCTGAGGCTCTGTGGTACCCACTAAACTGCATGAGACAAGGAGAAAAAAGGGATTGCTTTCTCATAGTACAGTGCCTTACATCAGTACACACCTTCCTATTTTGTTCCCACCTTCTTCCTTCCTGCTTTGAATTTTGATTTCTCAGCAAGGCAAGGCCCAGTGGAGTGCTTATTGACACCCAAGTCATGAAAAATGTGGTGGCCTGAGAAACAAGGAGTGGGAGAGAGACCTGAAATGAAAAATAATCTTATCTATGCCAGTCTGTAAGTAAGATTCTTCCCCAGCTCAATATGATACCTTGAACAAAGTTCTGAATACATGATCCAACTGAAAACCTAAATAGACTGAAGACCCAGCAGAATATGTCCATGTATTCCCAAGTACACACAGCCTTTTATGAAGCTAAGTGAGGATGCATTGCTGATGCAAGCTACTCTTAGAATATTTCTGTATGGAGAACTCTCCATCACTCTTTATAATGACTGTTTTCTTTTACAAGGCTTACAGTATTTAAGGTATATAGCTGCTTACCCTTGTAAAAATATTCATCTTGTCATGTCCCTGTGAGGCCTGTATTTTATTGATAGCTAACATTTACTTTATCCATACTGTAGAAATTCCTTGTTTAGTTACTAGTAGGAAAAAAAGAACAAGTTCATGTTGCTGGCAATGTTCAAAAATTTATTTAAAAATTATTTTGTGGCTTTTTGTTCTACATTAAAAACAACCTTGGAGTTGAAAAAATGTACTTTTTTTTGCATTCTGAAACAGTGATCAAATACAATCAATTGCTTTCCAAGTAATTGTTCCACCACAGAAAGGATTTACCAAGTATCAACAGTATTTTCAAAATACTGTGAAGGAACAAAAGGTCTTTTATTTCTCTCATTTTAAAAGCTGGCATTTAAAGAGTGCTTATTAGAAAGATAAATCCCCTGATGGGTGGATGTTTGAAGCCCAGGTGTTTTTTATTGTATGCAGCCTGTATTTCTGCGCTTCACATCAGTAGCCCAGATCTGTAGTGAGGAGCACTGCTTTGATTTCTTGCAAGAACCCACCTGATACTCAGGACTCCAATACTGTGTACAGAGGTGAGATGCAGGCAAGAATACACTTCAGTTTGAAGTCACGAAGATGGCTATGCTGTCATTCTTCAGCTAAAATCTGTGAAAAAGAAAACATGGGCCAGATTTTGTACTAATCTTCATAGCTGTAAACTCTGACTGACTCCACTTGAGTGAATTCAGAAGTGCATTGCACTAATTCTCTAGTTTCCATTAACTGACACACTATTCCCATTAATTGATTTCAGGAGTGTAGGTATCAAAGACAACTTTGAAGATTAAATGTTCACAAAGAAAATGAAAATTTAATTTTTAAACATTTATACAAATTATTAAATTCTTCATACATTCAAACTCAGGACTGATTCCTCTCCCTTGCTGGCACCTCCAGATACATTGAATATATAGAGTTGACCCACAGAACGATTAGGAGTCTTTGGACCTAATTCAGTTGTTCTTGTCTGTGAAGGAAAAGTGTGCTTTCTTTTACCAGCACAACAAGACTATGCGGGACCTTCCAAGCTTTTCAAATCCCACTGCTACACTGAAATAGTGAAGCATCTTCCAAGAATCTCTGTGCTGTGCTTTAGGAATGCTGCTGGTTAAAGAAAAGGACGTATCATAGCAAAATTCAGGTTCAACTAACTCAGAATCCTCCTGTTCTAGGGTGACTATATGAGATATAGAAGAAGGAATATGAGAGCGACTAAGGAAGATCAGTCTTCATGATTAAATCAGTCTTCTGTTATATTGTCTTCTGTCCAGCCACAGAGAGAAACAAGGGGTCAAATCAGACAGTGCTGCACTGCATCACTCTCTAACATAGCCTGTAACTCTTTATTGATCGTGAATGAAGTGGGGACAAACATTTTAGCATTTCCTTAGGCTTACACTGACTTATGATTCCTATTGATTCAACCAAGAAAATATGATCATCAGTATAAACAATAATAGTTGAGGTACACAACTATAACATTGTCTGTATTATGTTGTTAGGGCATAGGACTTTATCTGGATTGTTCTTGAACAATCTTGAAATTGCTGAAAATTTTTTGATTTCTTGAAAAGCAAAAAAGATGGAAACTGCCTAGCCCTCCAGCAGGTACTGGCAGGATGTTCTTAGATGCCTGGAATTGCCCCTTCAGGTTGGAGCAGCTCAGCTCCTCCAGTCTCTCCTTACAGGGCAAGTTCTCCACCTTGTCCAGCTGGAGGTCCTCAGAAGAACTGGCCCAAGTCTATAAGTGTCCTCACACTGGGTTATCAAAAGCAGATGCTGTATTTCAGATGTCTCACCAAGCTTCAGCTCTGCCTGTGTTTTGAATACAGTCCTTACTGAATGTGTAATTGCTTCTCAGTGTACCATCTTTGACAAATGTCTGTCTAATCCATAGTTTCTTTAGAGAAAGTAAAATGAATCATCTGGTATTATGGACAAGTGAAAAGTCTCTTGCCTGATTTTAAATCTAGGAATCATTGTTCAAAATTAATTTCTAATTAAAAAAGGCCAAGCAAACACTCCAGTTGTTATATCCTTTCCAGTTTATTTGTGAGTTCACCAAACTGAACAGAATTGCTAGGAAACTGTAGGAGTAAGGAACTGGAAAATCTGCTCCACATGGTTATGTTAGAGGAATTACCTGTTCCTGTTTACAGGAAAGAATCTGTTTTGTTTGGAGGTTTGATCTTCTGGTTTAATACTCCTTCCTGTTTTTTATAGGCAATACTTTGCACAGGGCAACCTATGAACAGACACCTCTGAAATTCTTTTCATTTCATTGTGATATTTTTTTATCATTTTCATTATATGCTACATTGTTTTTGTAGAGAAAAACTAAGAGGAGTGGTGGAAGAAAAGATTCTGTCTTCAGGAAGAATACCTGAGTGAAACATTTTGGATCTGGTAGATTATTTTTTAGCTGTTCTATTAATTTATTTTTCTTAGTTTTTTTGCATTTTAAAAGTGTTTGTCATGTTTTGATTAGTTTGATTCTATAATTATATTAACTTTCTCTACAAAGTAAAGAAGTAACCCCACATATACCCTGAACAAATGCATGTTTCATTTTCCAGTAAAGAGCATTATTAAAAAGAGATATTGAGGTTCTGCATTACTTGTTATATTTTATGCAAGTGTGCATCAATTCTCCCATTTTAGAATGCCATTGAAGTCACAGCTATATTTTCTACAAAATTTCTTGTGGTTCTAATTTTTTTGTCCATTACATCAATAATTGCATTATAAACATGAGTAACAAGTTTAGTTATATCAAGTGCATTTAGCAAAAATTATTCTATCCCATTAGTTAACGGTGGTGTAGTCAGATCTCTATGAATGAAATGATCCAATGTTGTATTTGATATTAAAAAAAACTGTATTAGGAAGAGAAAATTGCATCTTGAGTTGCTTGAAATCTTGAGAGGATTTACAATAATATGAATCAGAAAGATCATCTATAAAATTACCACCGCTTGCCTTCCAGTTCTTGAAATCTGAATTACTGTAGAAAAGTGGTGAAAAAGCATTTTGGATTCAGGATGCAAGGAAAAAGCATCAGGAATTCAGGATTTAAGCTCTTCTGCTGGTGAAGAAGGATAGCCCTTCTTGGTATAAGTGTTTTCCTGAGGCTAAGAGGTGGACTCAGTTTTGTGGTGCTATATTGTCTCATATTTCTCTAAGTGGTATTCAAGTTACTGCAGTACCTATGGCTGAAATACTCAGCTTTAGGGGAAAAATTCCCATGGCCTCTCTGCTGGAAGTTTTCAGTAGGAAGTGCTGGATCCTTAACCACACTGATGTGCTGAGCATGAAAGTTATGAAGCTGGAGAAAAGTGGCAGTGGTAGGCATTGCCTACAGCCCTCACTCCTCTGCACCGTTCTTTGCTGGTGAGATGTGGCCCGACTGGTCTTTAGAAGAGCCTCTTACACTGGGGCTCATTTTTTCTATTGACTGACAGGTACAAATACAACCACAGTGATGGGGAAAGCTTAAACTACTTTCTGAAAAAAATCTGCTGTTATTTCATATTCAAAAATGACATGATTGAATGAATGCTTCATGCTCCACTAGCTTATAACTTTATATGAATGCCCCTCTGCATACATCAGTCTGGAGGATGCATTTATGAACTGAAATTTCTGAAGATTCAATTTCTGTTGGAGCATTTTGTCACCTATACTTTTACTTTAAGCTTGAAATAATGACAGCTATGTTTTGTGAGCTTCTTTACCCTTGGTTAGAGCAATTTGGGCACTCAGGTGCCTTCATGCCAAGTGAAAGTCCGCCACCTGCTTGACAATGAGGGACCTTGTCCTATTCATTACTGTGTTAACATAACAGTGTTTCATGAATGGCTCAGCAGCTCTCCTTTCAGCAGCTGTATAGCTGTGGCGGTGTGACACTTGTTCCCCTAAGATGCACGGTTAATGAAAGGCTGCGATGAGCGGCTCTCCCGAGCCCCGGCCGAGGCGTTGCACCACCCCCTCCAGCGCTGGCTGTCGTGCTGTGCCGGGGTGAGCGCCAAAGGCAGTAGGAAAGCGACACTATTAGTCAGCTCTGTCTTGCCTGACCTCAGCAACCAAGGCTGGAGTTAAAAGCAGGGTAGTTGTGTATAAAGTGAAGTGTTACAGACATGTTAATAGCTTCCTCTCCCCACCCACTGTATCAGTGGAGATGCCACGTTCTCTAATGCTCCACTGGCAACCTGCTGGCTTTTGACTTTGCTTTGTATGATATGAAATCCCAAATTAGAGGTTAGTTTAAAGTTAATTTATTGTCCTCACAGTAAAGGGAAAGTTCAAACAGGTTTCAAGAAAGGCTTCAACTGTGCCATTGTTGAGAGAGGTATCCTGGAGATAAGGAAGGGGCTGTGGAGTATAAATATATCCCATATTTGTGTTTATGTGTGCGTATCTATATCTCTATCTGAATATATATCTAAATGGGACACCTATCTAGATCTAAATATTGCTTACTAATATGTTGTATAAAGTTATATGTCATATAAGTATCTTCCTGTATTTATTCACCGTACTTTCTTATTTTCTGTGTGAAGATTGTGGCACCCAGCTTGCCCTGTTTTCCACCACAGACCATGATGTAGCATGGAAGAAGCCAAAAATGACTGTTTCCTTCCTTTTTGGACTAACTGCTGTTCTTTCTCCCCGTAGCAGTCCTCCTGTTCAATAAAGCTTCTTGTGAAAATCCAGAGGTGAAATACTGCCAGGAGTTTAGTGGCAGTAGAATTTCCTCCTTGTTTATTTACATGCAGTTTAAATGAAGCACTGGACACCTGGATTTTGATGGGTGCTGATCACTTAGCTTTGTTTGGAGATGCACACACATTGTGTGCTTTTCTCTTTCTTAGGCAAATGGAGGTAAAACTTAGAAAAAAGTACACTTAAGAATTCCAGCTTCTCTTCTGTTCATTCCTGAGGCTGGTCCTTGCCTTGTGCTGTAACGTAAGTCATGTCCAGGTGTTGTCACAAAGAAAACTGCACAGTATGAGTGAAAATTTTGTGAGGCAGTGGACTAAAGATAAAGCAGTGTAGCTGCCTGTGTTCTAATGGCTACCACCACGCTGATGAAGGCAAAGCAGTTCAACTACATCTGGAAGAAGAGTAAACCATCCCAGGAACTGGTATGGGCTAGAGATTTGATTGCAAGTGTATTTTTTTCCTTACTTCTTTCCCTCCTTCCTACAAAAGTTAAAAAGCTAATGACTCTCTAATCATTGTTGAAAAAATGTGATCTGGGTCCACACTGCAGGCTCAAACCTAGAAGGTGAATGAAACAAACACTGTAAGACACTGTAAAAGCATATTTTAAAGCAAATTGCATGGTTTCAGGGGCCCGACTTATGAGTGTTTAGTATTTGACATTTCTGTGTGCTGATTTACCAAAGTAGGGCTATTCTTCCACCGAAATCCTCATGAGAGCAGTTCAGATATCATTGCCATTAACAAAATTCATATGATAATGTAAAAAAAACCCACTTATGCATACTTAGAGCAATGCAGTACTTAGTTCATATTCTGGCTCACATCACCCTGACTTTGTTTATGCTTAGATACTCATCTGGACATGGGCAGAACAGTTTTACTAGTCTCCAAGGTTCAGATGCTGCAGTGAATTCCTGCCACTGATGAAACACTGTGATAATGGTCTCAGTATATGTGGTGTTTGTTATCAGCTGCAGGATCACAGAATTTTATGGGTATCTCATTCACTATAATGAGATAGGAGGCTACCAACCCAGTGGGCATTGTCTTTATGTTCATTTTAGCCACTTACTGGTTCATGGTTTGACAAGTAGTCACTTTCTTCTAAGAAATAACATATTTCCATATTTCGTATTTCCAAGAGAAATGTGTTTATTTCACTATGTGAAGAGTAAATAGGACATCTTGCTCATTTTACCCATGTGTATAAACCCACATCATTATTTGAAGAACAAGCTTAGTAGACTTCTTTTCTAGGGACGTTTGAGCTCTTTAATTTCTGGAACACACACTACAGACTACAATGCAGTCATACAAATTACTGTCAAGAAGCAGTCTATAGATACATCCCACAATATTCTTTTGTGTGTCTGTGGAATCAATGCTTCATTGTCATGGGGATCACAGATATATAGGGCTGGAAGGTATCTACAGACATAGGATAATTCATCCCCTATCCTTACTGTACATAAAACAAACATGACATATCTCACTTGTTCTTAAAAACCTTCAGTGAAAGAGAATCTGCAACCTGCCTCAGTGAACTGTTTCAACCCTTAACTGCCCTTCCAATTGGAAACCTTGTAACCTGAATCTCCTTTGCTGCAAATTACATGTCTTTCTTCTCCTACAAATCCCACTCAGGCCCTAAGAATAATTGATCGCCACACTCTTTCTAACAAGCTCTATATATTTGAAGACATTATCATGCCTGCCTTCAGTCTTTCCTTTTCCAGACTAAACAAATCCAACTCTTTCAACCTTTCCTTGTAGGTCACGTTTTCCAAAGCTCTTATCATTCCTTTTGCTTTCCTCTGGATTCTCTCTAAACTGTCTCTATCTGTTCTGAAGTGTGGTGACCAAAATGGGAAACATTACTCCAGCTGAGGTCTGAGCAATACCCAAGGAGAGCAGAACATCAAGAACAGCAGCTCCAATAGCTTATGCACAACACTTCTGACCTCCCCTTCAGTTAAAGAGTTTTGTGCAATAACAAGAAACTATTTCGTTTATGGCCTGCTATGTTTGTTTGTTTCACATTAATCTTGCCTATTTATTCTTCATTTAACAATTGCTCATATAACTTCTCTAAGTTTCGTATTCTGCATGTATATTGACTGCATTTCATGTTCACTTGTGATGCTTTCTCCAGGATTTGAAGAATGCCTTTTATTCTGACTGAACTGCGAAAATGCTTTGCAGTTCTTGTCTTGTTCCACTTACTCTTGAGACAAATGCCAAGTATAGAAAACATAACTATGTCCTCCATCCCACCACTGAGATTGTCAGTGGAAATCATAGTAGAACAGAGGCACTGGTAAGGATTCCTACAGGATTCTGTTTGAAATACCCTCCAGTTTGACAGGGAACCTGTAGTAATCATTATAGTGGGTGCTGTTGTCCAAACACTTCATCACACTCTTTTCACTAAATCGTCCAGAGCACATTTCTCCTGCTTATGAGAACAGTATGCAGAGTCGTGTTGAAAGACCTGCTGAAGTCAGGATTTATCAAATCTGCCTTCTGCTATGCTGTTATCCAGTCATCCTGTCAAAGAAAGAAATTAGATTCATGTGATCTGTTATTGACAAATTCATGCTGGCTGTTTCATTTCGCCTTGTTATCTTCTAGGTGCTTTCATCTGGATTGTTTAATGATTTGTTGGTGTGTCTTTCTGGCTGCCTTTAACTAGACATATTTCAAAGATTGTCTTCTCTCTCTTTTTTTTTTTTTTTTTTTTTTTTTTTTTTTTTTTTTTTAAAAACTGAAACAGTCACTATATTTGCCATTCTCAGTCGTTCCGAACCTCTCCCATACTTGACAAAAAATTTTGGACACAACCACTGATAGTCCAGAACTTACTTCATATAGATCAAAACAGCCCAGTGGCTGAACACCATTTGGCACTATAAACTTGAATACATGTATTTAATGTATAAATTATGTACATACCAGGTCTTTAACCTGATTTAATTAAGACTTTGTTGGATCTAGTCTCAATATATTGCTCAAACTATCAATATTATATACATTTCCATGAAAGAAATATTATTTTTATGGGGTTAATTTTCTGCCATATTGGAATATATGTTTGAAAGTATCTCTAAAATCTGCTTACATTTTTAAAAGGCCATATGGTACAAGAACTAGTTTAAAAAAGGTTTGGCTCCCAGGAGTATGTCTATAATCAGGTGATGGTAGTGAACTGAAACTGGTAAAAAGAAATCGGATGGGGAAATTAAAAAAGAGAAGAGTAATGGAATTACTGAACTGCAAGGTTGAAAGACATCTCAAGAGATTATGCAGTATTACAACTTCCACTGAATGAAGGTCATAGGGGACTAGAGAAGCTCCAGCTGATAGTTTATACCCAGCTTTTAGTATCTCTACTTGTGTGGTTTCCATCAAAACACAATATTTTAGAATTCTGATTATTGAATGGTTTTGCTAACAACACTCTATTTTCCCCCATGCAAATTAAGGCGATTTCATCATGTATGTAAATACCTGAAAAGAGGGTGCAAAGGTGGAACGAGGCTCTTTTCAGTAATGCCCAGTGGCAGGACAAGAGGCAATGGACACAAATTGAAACACAGCAGGATCTGTCTGAACAAAGGAAAACCCTTCCTTTCTGTGAGGATGTCTGAGCACCATTACAGGTTGTGCAGGGAGATTGTGGAGTCTCCCTCCTTAGAGGTATTAAAAAAACACCTCGACAGGGTCCTGTACAACAGCTTGTCAAGCAGGGTGCTAGGCATCCGTGCTTGACAAGCTGGGTTGAACCAGATGACCTCCAGACTTCCCTTCCTAGGTGAACCATTCTGTTCTTCTCTGATCCCATCCTTTTTCCAGTAGTCAGGGAGAACATTTGAGTATTTTCACATGTATCCACAGTTTAGGCTCCTGCAACTGAGTTTTTTCTAATCTAAATAAACCCACTTTCTTCACTTTTTCCTTGTATTTGCTGTATTTCCAACCAGAAGTAGATTTCGGCCAAGAGAGTTTGGTATCAATACTTCTCTTTTTCAAGAATGCTTAAACATTGTCTTATTTGTCATTCATTCATACAATGAAAACGTATTTGCTGCTCACTGCTGACTGAAAAATCTCATCAGAATTGATCGATTATACACTGTCAAATTGGGAGGTATTAGAAATGAAACACAGTAGGAGTCTTTGGCAGCTCTAAGTTTATCCAAAAGTTTGATTCAGAAGCTTCTCTAGCTCTACCTACCTGCACATCAGTTGAGCAAATAGTGGTATCATGCATCCCTGGATTTAACTTCAAGCAAGGTCAGGAGCAGAGAAGATGAACTCTTTGATAGGCAATTCAAAAAAGAGTTAAAGCAGTGAAAGGATTTTTAAAAGCAGATGTGAGTGAAAAAAAGCATTTTTTACAGTAAATCTGATGATATGCCTATAATTAAGTCACATAGGTTAAAGGCTTGTTATGCTAGGATTAACATATGGTAAATACATCCATTGAATTACACTGAGATTCATATGATGATTACATATAAAATTCCATGTAATGAGATATATTTATCATCAAAAGGTCTTTGGCCTTTAAGAAAATGTTACAACAATTATCCTGTGAACGTGAAAAGTCAATAGAGGTATAAATGCATGTCTTTATGCCGTTATTGTGACTGGATTAATTTCAACAAGACCAGCCCTGCTGACATTAAGCCATCAAGGGGGAAGCCTAGTGTTACTCATACAGCCTCTCAGCATGCCCTCTTGTCTCTCCTTGTCTGCTTGGACAGACAGAAAGAACTTTTTCCTCCACTCCATCCTTTTATAATTAAAGCTATGGAGTCTCATAGTAAATATCGCAAGATACACAGTCCTACAGCTATTACAAAGTTTTTTCCTCTTGGATTTCCCAAACTTCCTGATTGCAAAACCTGTATTAGCAGCAAACACTAAATTTCAGCAGTCACTGATGTGATTTGGAGTAACACATTACTGTTAAGCAGCAAGCTCAGGCTTATAAACACAAGGGCAAATAAACTGTGGAGTAGTAGCAGAATAATAATTTTCTGCCATCTCTGTGAAAGTGAGATGCAAAAATGAAGATGGGGTAGGATCCGTAGGTATGCATGAACAAGCAGTAAAGAGACATCAGATAGACACACACACAGGTGGCACACCAACCTGCCCATCCCTTCTCCAGAAGAGCAAAAACAAGCAGAAAGAAATGGTTTCCCTTCTTCTTTTCCTGAACTTAAGTGTCTTGTCCAAATTAGTTATTTTCTTCTTGCAATATAACATTCTCTGTTGCTTAGTATCTAGAATGTCCAGGCTCAGGCAGTCTTTCAGTCACTGGTGCTTAGTAACGAGCATTTGGACGTCCTGGGGATTTGAGCACAAACTCTGCATTTAAGGAGACTGAAAGTAGATTTAGAATAGATTGTCTGCCTTGGACCCTGAGAGGGCTTGCACCTTGGTTTCAAGCACAGGAGCAGCCTAATTTATTAAGTACTTTTTGTTTTAACTTTTGTAACAGCAGTGTCATACCACTTGACCATTTTACATCAACAGCAATATTCACCCACTAGGGGTGTAATTATAAAGATCAATAACACTCTTCTTCAGTGGATTAAAGAAAGACATTTTTTACTTCTGTTTCAGTTTGTAAAATGTTGGGAATTTGGCAGAGAGCTAGATTACTATTTACTCATAATTTATTTATTTCTCTTTCTTTAGAAACATTCTACATTGCAGATTTTTGCTTTCCACTGTTGTCTTGCAAAAGCTAGTGAAAGACAAGAAGAAGAAAATATGTGTATTTCTCACCACTACTTATCATTTCATGTTCTTAATTTTTCTCCCCAAACTGATTTTTACATTTAATAGGATACCAAACCACTAAGAATACTGTTCTTGTCTATAAATTGCAAATTAAGTTTAGCTATGAGCTCTTGTTTGGAAGGATAAAAGTTTACATTGTATTATATTTAAAGGCAGCTGTCTTTTGTGGAATTTTAAAATAGGCTATTTTTTATCAAAGGTTTTCCTTTCATGTCGTTTGATTACTAAGCTATATAAGTTAACTAAAGATAACTAAGCATTAACCCATGTTGCAGTTTTTATCTCCTTTGTCAATCCCATGAGACATCAGCTAAGTACATTAAATGGAGCATAAATCTTTTAGTTGTTTTCATTAAGTCACATATTTAGAATACATATCCCAGTTTATTTGATCAATTGTAAAATATTAGCTGTTGCACTGAAGATTTGTGACATGGTTTGCAGCAAGTGAACAAACATTTCTGCAGAGCACTGAAAATTTTTGCTGGAATGCATGGATAAGTTACAACAATTAGGGTTTGGAACAGCCATTTGAGAGGTTTTTTTTCTTTATGTAACTTGCAAATGTATGCTTAAAGGCCAGTAATACCAACAGGCAAGCTTTGAAGATAATTCTAATATCGGCTTAATATTCTTGGTTTGCATTTCTGTTAATTTTCCCAGTTTTCCTATCTTTTGTTCTTTTTTGGTTTATTTATTTATTGGCCAGCCACAAACCCCAAGAAGAACACTAGCTGCAAAAGGGAAGGTGTTGGGAATGTAAGTTTTAGTGCATGTTGGGGCTTACCATAGCTTCCTAAAAAACTCCATTTTCAACTCAGTTCTGATATTAAAGTTTGATAAAGGAGTAGTTATGATAAGTATTAATACATTAATTATTTGTGTTGGTGGGTGGTCTGAATATGAGGTTTGCATTGAATAATTTATTGAAAGTTTTTGTCCTTGAAATAATATTTTGCACTTTAAAATTCGTTTCTGTCTAAGACTTTGTTCTATGAGGACTAGTGTCATGCATCTCAGTACACAGCAGAAAAAGAGTTATTTTTGCATTTGCAGAAAGTGAAGCTCAGGTACTAAGGCACTACACAATTTCTTCCAAGTCACAGCCAATAGAAAAACTAAGTTTAATGCCAAAATGTATGGACTTCAGATAGAACCTTGCACTGACATGATCCTTCATATCCTTATGTCTTTAGTGGCTCTTGTGTTTTGAAAGAGGACAGTTTAGCTCCTTGGCTGAATTGCCTGGAGTAGAAAGAGTCTGGTTGAAGAACTTTGCATACCCACAAGGATCCTGAATGTTTAATCAGGCCTGTATCCTACTGTTTTTACTCACTTCTCTTATGTGAGCACCTCTGTCTGAAATCAGTAAGGTAGTTCATGTAATAGGAAATTTCCTAAATGAACACCAGATTTTGCCTTACTTTGTTAAATAAGTTTGAAACCATACTTTTAAGCTTGTGTCTAAACCATCTTGAGTTTCAAACCTTCAGTGTCAAGGGAAGAATTATAACAATATTTACCTGAAAAGTGTTCTTAAATGATAACCTATGTTACTATTTCAGTATTTCTGACCAGATGCATAGGATGTGTGGATTTGTCAATACACGTTGGTATTGCAGAAATTCAGACTAACTGCATGAGTACATAACAATTTGACAAGAACTGCATATGTACAAAGCAGTGTTCACATTATTCAGACTAACTGCATGAGTACATAACAATTTGACAAGAACTGCATATGTACAAAGCAGTGTTCACATTTAAAATGTGCAGAAAATGCCATATGGAGATTTTTCATATTCCCTTTACCAATATAATCCTGCAGTAATGCTGTTTAGTTTCACAAGTGTTCAAAGAGATTACGTGAATGTCCAGTTTTTGTTTTAAAATTTTAACTCTGTATTTGACACAACTGTTCAGTCAGCAGCTCAGACAGAAGGATTTTGAAATATAAAAGCATACAATCAACTTGGTAACAGCCCCTCATAGTCTTTATAAACACTGCTAAAACTTGGTTCTTAGTAATAGCTGATGTGGTACTTCCAAAGCAAAAGCAGAACATTTGCATGTGCCCCAAATCTTTTTGGTATAAAAGGCATAGCTTCAACCTCATTTATGTTAACTGCGGGGTCTTTACAGCACTGGGAGGTCTGCAATTCCTTCTTCAGTTGTGCATCCTTCGGTAAGTGATTTAGCTAGTACTAACTCAGCCACAAAAGGCTTTAGCTACCAAATATTTTGAATCCTGGTTTGGAATTCTTTGTTTTCTATAAGACAAACAAGTAATGCTCCACAAACGCAAGAGAGCTGCTCTTTGCGCATTTTAGGGACCATTGCACAGGCCAGTTTTACTATCAGTAACACACCATTTGGGAATCAGTAACACGTTGTTAAAAACTTGTGTACAACAGTCTTTTTTTGGCAGTGAAATACCCCCTTTGTGTTAATATACACTGCAGTTCTGCTTATTTTAAGCATGCTATACATTAAGTAGATATGATAGGTTGGCATTCATTGACAAATTAAGTGAGTTGATTAGAAATCTGAAATCTGCATAGACCTTCATTATGTTTGTCATGAATTGTAGGCCTAAAAAGTGCTTTTCAGATAAAAGACACAAAACATGAAAGCGAACCAGAGGCTGATAACCCTTTCTGAAGGAAGAGCTATTAGTAAGTCTCATTGCTTAGCCATCTAGTAAACACTTCAATGACTTCTGATTACTATTACCCAACAGAATGATGTTTTTCTCAGCATAAAAGAGAATTAAATATGTTTCCCAAGTTGCGCATTTCACTTCAATAGAAAGTCGGTAGCTTGGTAAGACAACTGTGCAAATGTTGGCAAAGTTTAAGAAAGTGAGGAGTATAGGCAGATTTCCCTCTGTTGAGCTACCTTTTTTATCCAAGGCAATTAAAGAATTCCATATAGAAACCACAACCTTTTAAATATATATTTGGTTAGATCCAAGATGGTCATTGCATTTTTAGAATCACTTGTTCATTGAGCCTTCTTAAATTAGTCAATAAGTGAAAATCACATCTCTCAGTAACATGCACTTGGTTTAGTATTTTCTGAGATAAAAATGTGAGATTTTTCATTGCTTAGAATGTATCTAAATATATAACTAGGTGATGAAGTGAGGTCTCCAGCCTAGGAGCAGGGGAAAAATTCCTTGCCAACACTCATACCTCAGCCCTATGGATTTAGGATTGATTAAAACTGGTGCTAAATTTCATCCAATTAGCTGGAGTTCCAAGATGATTACTTATAAGCAAAACACTGCTGAACAGAGGAAAAAAGCTACTGTTTCCCCATCGATGCTCCTATTGGAAAAGATGTGAAAGAGACAATTAGGATGAAGACCTTATATCAGTATGAAAGTTGATGGGAAAACACAGTCAGAGTTCCTGAGAGAATGACAACAGAGAGCAGAATCATTGTGCATGTGCATATATAAATACAATCTTTGAGAGACAAAAATTTTAAGAAAAGGTAATATTTAGCTGAAAAACAGGCATACTTCCAGTTACACAGCCTTTCTTTGAGTAATTCGTGAATTTTGTTTCAGTTACACTTTTAGACCATCATGGCTGTAACAGCAATTGAAACACCCAAGTGCCAAGGCAGTTTTGAACATTTATTTTCAAAGGAGGCTGTTTCATCAGTGTTGTCAAAGGCAATGGTTAAAAGAAACGAAATACCACCAGATAGGTACAGCTTGATTCATTTTATGAGGAGGCAGGACATGAACAACTTAAATTGTCTTCTAGGGTATGTAGAGTATAAGCCACATGAAGTCCAGGCATGCTATTACTCTTCTGTTTGAGTCTGCACCCATCAAAATGATGTTACTAATTTAACTTGGATCAAAAACCACTTGACAGAGAAGGTAATTCACACCATATTATGCAGATGAAGTTTATCTCTGTTGTGTTAGAGTATGTCTAATACTCTAGCATCTAGGTACCAGGAAACGATTTATACCTATAAAAAATGTTCTTTGTGTTTCGTTACCTCAGCCATTCTGCAGTAGAACACAATAATATAAAAAAAATTCTTGGTATATAGCAAAATTTCTGCCATAGTTTTTAAAGGAAATGCAAGTAAAGTCTTGCAACATCCACTGAATAGTAGAAATCTTTCATAAAACTGGAAAACACAGTCACCCCATAAGTATGTTAAACCATGACCATAGTTCTGCATTGTTTCCAGGTAGATTTGAATAGTTCATCAGATGAAACAATACACTTATTTATTTACTAGGTAATCAGAAGCAGAGTTAACCCTTTAAGTACTTCTCTGCTGTCAAGAAGGAGGTTTCTAAGTAACAGATCTATTTTGTCTTTTTTAACACTTGCTCATATTAAGGAGTGTAAAACACTTCTGCTTGTTTAAGATGCAAATTATTATTGGGTGGTCTATGAGGCAGCTTACAGGTCCAAGCTCCTGGGTAGAACCAGTCTATTCTTCAGTACTGGTAGGTCATCAACAGAGCATTGTCATAATGTAGGCATAAACACAAAGAAATCTAGAAGTAAAACCGCCAGTGACTTTGCTGTATGTTGAAGTTAAATTGTTTTTCCTAAATGTGAAAAAGCATTATCTATTAGTTTTAGATTCACTGTGTCCTTATTCAACATAGCTCTTAAAGAAAAGCCAAATAAATACTGCATAAAACCACTGAAGCTTTCAAATGCTTCAAGGAGCATTTGAGACATCAATTGAAATATCATCAAGTGTGCTAAAATGTAGCTGTCAGGTGAGCTTGATGGCCTGTTTTTACCACTGTCATCAGTATTACTGTTATTTTAATTATTTGATCTAATTTTAGGATAAGCCAGGACCTCACTTCTGTAAGTGGTATATAAACACAGAAGGTCCCTGCTGCAAAGGTTGACGAAGCACATACTTAGTAAACCCTTCCCTAGCTCTGCCTCAGTCAACTCAGGAATCCTAGCAACAGTCAGGTGTGCAGAAAAGGAAGAAAGGAGATGGTGACTTTCCGCATTAATCAGTGATGCCAAGTATATATATTTGCTGTAGTTAGGGTAAGTTACATTTGGTGCATTTTTTTGTGACAGTGCACTAGACAGTGCTAATATAAGCAAGTCCTAACCATACAAAACAACTTTATCTAGTTAGTTCTGACCATTACAGAAAAACATCATGTTCTTTTCTGCCATTGATATCCAACAAGGGGCCAAGCATTGGCCTTGAGCAATTTTGATTTCCCTTTACACACTCAATGTTCTTCAAGTTCTGAGGCCTGTGGCCATAGGCTAAATTAAACTCAGAGGCTGGATTTTAATGCTGATAGTTCCGAACAACAAATTTTAGTCATTAAGCACTTCAGGAAGGAATAAACTTCTGTCCAAAGACACAGATTCTTGAAAAAAGTGGATTACTGACAAAAGATTAATGAAATTTATGGGAAGAGCTGGAAAAAATTCATGTTCTGTTTTCCACTGCATCTTGAGCTTTGTGGGAAAGGGATTGTTTAGTTGTGCTAAATAATTGTCAGATTAGAAAACCCTCCATTTGATTTTTCCTCTTACAGTAAAAAGTCTCACAAATGACAACAGTTTCATCTGGAAAAATACAGAATGCTTACATTTCCATAGTCCATGTGTTTTCCTTATTGTGTAAAAATTGTATTGCTTTAATCTACAAGTGGATTTCATAGCAAAACCCTTAAGATTATTGATAGCTTCTACTTGGATTTTATATTTTGATAAAAAGTTAGTGTTAACATTGAAACATGCAACAATTCAAAACCAAACTAGGATTACAATCTCATTGCACAATATATTGAGAGGCTTCAGCACAAGGAAAATGAAGTCATCTAAAATGATCTGCAGAGTGCTTTGGAAAAGAATAGCTTTTTCACTTTTCTGTAATCTTTTTTTTTTATAAGATATGGGTACTGATTGTGCATGATGATTCATAATTTCTCTTCTGTACCTTAGTTTTCCTTTAGTTTTTCTCCTCTTTGTATATACTCAGCTCAGCTTCACCAGCACCATTTCATGTCTCTCTCCGCTTTATGATGTGATGAATGCAGCCATTCTTCTCTCCCCATCATTACAGCTGGTCTTTGATCCAGTACAGCTAATTTATATTTACCAGCTATCATCTACCATCAAAACTTTATTGGAAAAGAGGTGCACCTGGACTGAATGAATTTCTTTTGATGGAGTTTGAGACTATTTTAGGGCTTGTGGTTAGGACACGTTCATACTCTTAATGGAATACAACAAAGCCAACTTCTAATTTGAGCTAGTAAGCACTTGGTTTGTTTCAACACATCATCCATATTTCAGAGTTCCTCAAATATTAGATTCGGATACACTCATTTGTTAGTGATTTGATCAGAAAGGTTATTTTTCCTCCTAAATTGCTATGTGTTCTATGCACATACAGATGTGATTTGTATTTGTAAAACAATCCTAATCATAAGTCATTGTAAAACTGTAAGGATATAACCACCCAGTAGACTGTAAAAATATCTCAGATAATTCTGTTCCCTACTCTTCCACAGATGAACTGTCACCCATACCTAAATTTATTTGGTTTATCCTATTCAGATATGTCTTCATTGCATATTAAGGCAATGAACAGTGTGCAGTTAACATTCTTAAAGTTGCAGGTGTGACTTATAATAAACATACTTTCCTTATACCTGTGTACAACTATCAAAAAATCTATCACAAATATTCTTTAGACAGTCCATTTGTAAGTTACTCTATTTTACTGGAGGTTTTTTCCTTACATTAACAACAATAAAATCTTTCAAATAAGCAAATTGGACATTTTCTCTTCTATCAAATTGTTAGATGAAGCTGTGAAGTGTGGGTTATGTTGTCAATTCTCCTTTATGGGATCTGAAATAGTGTTGCACTAAGGGGGACTGGTGGCAAATATCTCCACACTGCTGATATAACTTATTTTTAGGGGGGTCCAGGTATACGTTAAGATATAGCACCTAAATTCAGGGCTCTACAGGCAGATGTCCACATGGGCCCTAACGTGCCTAAACTTCTCTTATATTTAATATGGATCTAATTAATAGAGTCTAAAGAGTGACTATGCTCATCTAAAGCAAAGTTCTGCTATGTATTTGGAAAACAGCCACTTGGGTTTTTTACAAGTTGTTATGTTTTATTATATTTCTCAAGGAAAAAAAAATCAGAAGGCAGGTATCCCAGTTCCTGGAAACTCACCACACTGTCCCCAGTCAAAGGACACAGAAGATGTCTCTTACTAATGGGACTAAGATGGGGAAACCTGACTTGTCTGAAAGGTCTGGGAAGTCTCCTGATTTGGGAAAGTCCTCTCTCTCAAAGCTGGAAGGACTGAAGTCTAGAAAGTCACAATTCATACTGAGTACTGCAGAGCTTCCGTTCTCCTGGCTTTGACAGGGATCCAACTTCATCAGAAGCAAATGGTGTAGGCAGCTGTAAGTTGTGGTCAGCTGGCAGGGAACCTGGAAACTCTCCAGTCCTGTGGCCAGGATAGTCCAAGGCAGTACTGTCCCAGTCAGTGAATCTCGCAGACCTGTGTGTCCTAACAGCTTGGTCCATTCCACTGAAATTCTTTTTGTGTGTTGATGAGAACTCATCAAATTCAACATACTCCTTCAAAGCATTTAGCGTAATAAAGAGATAATAATTTTTTAGGTTAGAGGCTATAGCTGTTCCCTCTTAGCATCTTCCAGTGCAGCATGCTTGCTCCATGTCACAGGATAGGGAGTGGCAGTAAAATCATACTAAAGCTGAGTTTGACCTTGTGGTGTATGCGAGGAAAACACGTAAACTGATCATGTGGAAGATTCTCTGATAGGAAAAAAAAAAAGACTTCAGGTGGAAAATTCCTGCCAAATTATTTGTAGTTCAAATTTTGTGCAGAAGTCTGAAATGGACAGCATGCAGCACACAGGATGATTTTAAGAGTTGAGGACTTACACAGCACCTCAGGCAATAATGTAACAGTGAGTTATAGCAAGGTCAGCGGTGGATTTACAGTGAGTGCATGAAAAAATGCAAAGGGACCTGTAATCCTTCCTCTCCATTCAGATCCCATTAGTGTGACCTGCCCTAGTTGGGGAAATGATCCCATAGTGACTCTACGGTCTGCTCCTCACCCTGTCCCCATCACAGCTGCATCCAGTCACTGGCTCACCATGGGACTGACGACAGGTTGTTCGCTGATAATGACCCACACTTCATAACTCTTTTTTCTCAGTCCTCCCTGATAGATGGTCAGTTCCAGCAAACCTGAGCAAGGCAGTGACAGAACTGCAGGAAGAGATATTATTCGCAAAAGCACAGTCAACTCCAAACACCTAGGCAGAGTCAAGGCATCCATATTTTTTCTCATGTTAGAATATAATAATAACAACAGAGAAATTCACACTTAAGTGTTCATATAATCTTTTTCTACCTTCGATTTAGAATCAAATCAACAGTTGTTACAGTAATGGGGTATATTGGCCTTGGTCAAGTGAGATAGTTGCAATCATTTATTAACTTTATCCTTTTCATGTACTTCAAGCTAGAAAACAAACACTCATTTCTAGGCATTGCATCTATTTGTTGAACTTTTATTATAGCCAGAGCACTGGTGTTAATTAGATGCTGTGTGGGATTTTAGTCCCTATCATTTCCTAGGATTCACACAGGAAGACAGCACCTTAAACAATGCATCACATCAGAGAAATCTATTTAATCATTTGCTTTATTATTCAGGAAGTGTAAAACTTCTTCACATGGTATTATGATGCTCTGTATTCACAGTCCCCAGACAGCATAGAGTAAAACAGTTAAAGCTCTAGCAACCTCAAGTTTGCAAAAAGCCTGAGACTAGTTTAAAAACAACAAGATTTTTAAAAGGATACATTTTAGGGCTTTTTTCCCTTTACTGTGAATTTTGTTTCCTGAGCTTTTTCATTTTCATTTGGATTCATTTCAGGATTTCCTTAGTCTCTGCATGGCCTGGGACCCCTTTTTAATGGACATATTTCTGTTATTTCTTGATTCCAAGAGACGAGAATTTTCAGAGAAAAAACTCAAGACAAACCCCAAACCAAAAATTTAAACCAAACCCAAACCACACCAAACAAAACAAAAACAAAAAACCAAGAAAGGAGTGTAAGAGAATCCTAATGTAGTCAGGCATTTTGCCTACATTTTATTCACTGCAAGTGACAAGCCCCGCTCAAAATAAGGGCTTTTAATTAAAAATGCCAGTTTTTGTTGTAATCCAAACTAGGGTAATTAATAAATTCTTATACAGAGAAAAAAAATAATTGGGTAAAAGTGCAGAGAAGTCACAAGCAGGGAAGAAAGCCCTTTGCTACAACCATCTGAGTCCTCCCAGGTCTGTCCCTGCTTCCCTGCTTGGTTCAGGCCACTCAGAAACAGTTAGCTGGATCGCACCCATTCTGCACACTCCTCTTTTGTCCTTGAGCTTTTCCTTTGTCCGTCACCTCAAACAGCTTGCTGTGCATTTCTCCCCTTCTCTTCCCAGTATTCCCTCCCGAGACTCCCAAATCACCTCTATGAGTCCTTGTGTTTTTCATTTCCACCCTGGATGGATTTCAGAAGCAGTTTCTCCGAGAGCTCCTCAGCTGCTGAGACACTGCAACACTCCCCTTCCTCCAGGACTCTCCCCTGACCAAGTCACTCTCCTGTAACCCAGGAAAAAGCAAAGCAGACACCAATCTGTTACCCAAGTGGTTTGCAAGACTGATTTTACTCTAAAATCAAACTGGCAATATATACCCTGCATTTGTCCTTTATAACCTGCTGTGCTAACCTCTGAGTTGGACCAATGCCTGTTTCCACAGCCTTGGTCCTGATTTCAAGAAGTAGACTGCTATGTTTTATGTGCTTATGCAAATATGTATATCACTGATCTGTGCTTTACATTGCATATTTTCACATGCATCTCACTATGCATCTAGCTCTATGATATCTGCTGAACTCACAAGTAGTAACATTTAAGGCTCTGCATGCATAATGCAAATGATAGCATTGTATATATATGTATATACACAAAAAAGAAAGTAAAAAAAGAACGTAATTTTACAGTCATGCTTACTCTTGCAGTAATCAAACCCTTTTGCTAGTTTATTATGTAAGTTAAATATAAATATATTGTGTTACTGTGTTGCTCTCAGAACCTCAAAGTAGGTAGCATCTCACTTTCCCTAAGAGACACAATATAGGAACATTTCTCATTTGCTTGATTAGATCTTACATAATGATTTTTTTAAAGGTCAATAAATGGTACTAAATGTTTACCAGCTGTGTTAACCAATGAATTATCAGTACTTATGAGTTGTTGCAAAGCCTAATGATAATTAAGGTTTTTGTATTCATCTCATAACTCCTTTAATAAAGACTCTGAGAATAGTCTATGACATACCATGCATGATGACACTATCAACTTATTTTCCATTTTAAGATGAAAATAACATATAAAGTTTGATCCAAATTAATGCTTAAAGATATCTCTCATCCGTCACTAAAAAACTATCATCCAAATACAAGTATAAATTAGATACAAATCTGCTTAGCAGCAGATGGGGCTGTTATATCCTGATATATTGTCTATGCAGCTAGTGGAGGGCCTTGGAAGTAAATCCTTTGTAGGAGTTTCAAAGTGAAGAGTATAATCCAAATATAAGCTAATAAACTTTGTAAGGAATAAGCCTTTGAAACTCAGGACAAGAAAACTCTCTCACTTCAGGAGAGATGTTTTTCTTTCTGTAGCTAAGCAATCACTTAGCTGATATTTGAATCTTAACTTATGTTTCCTGAAGTTGTTCTTTGATCCAATACTGCTCAGTCAAAATCCACTATTGTAAGTTTATATATGGGATAGAAAAGTGACCTCAGAATGTCACACCATGTGTTTCTCATGAGCTGTTAGCGTGCTATTCCCTCAGGATTAGAAACTGCAAGATTCCCCTGTGTTGAATGATCTGGTGATATCATGAGACTTGCATTTCTCTGGATCGTTAGCTACTTCATAAAGACAATACAGAATAGGCTTTTTTCTTCCCAAATAGAGGTAAAACCTCTATATCATCAGAATAATGGAATTTTGTGTAAGCAAGAGGACAGTAGCTGATTCAAGCTGGTGTTCTGGGGCAAGAAGTGGATATTCAGTTCATTGTCTGCAAATGACAATTAGAGGTAACTAGATAAATTATACTGCAAAGCAAAATGCACCTTTGAAAGACTGACTCTATGTCAAAATGAAAGCAGAGGCCTGCAAACCATGAAGCAAGCACTGCTTTCACTCTGTCCCGTGTACTTAAACCCGGTGTCAGCAGGCTCGGTGGATGTGTGCACTCCACACAGGTAAGGGCAGCGGGGTGTGCTGCCTGTGGGCACTGCACGCTGCCCTCTGCAGCACACGGGCAGGTACAACGGGACTGGGCAGAAAAGCAATCAAGAAATGGTGAGAAACAGCCAGGAAAGGCTCATTTTGAGGGTGGGAGGAATCTCAAAATAAATCCTAGGACTTCAGGCATCAGGGTTTTAGGTGAACTGGCATCCAAGAGAGGGATGAAGGTGATGGAAGGTGGGTTAAAGGTGTTCTTCCTAGCTACAGACCCGAACTGTAGCCTCAAAGGAGGCTGCCTTTTCTCTGAAGGAAGAAAAGTGCAGTGATTATGTCTATTCCTATAAACTGTGGGGAATGAGATTATACGGGGGTGGAGTGGAAGGAGGAACAGAATGAAGAGATGGGTGAAAGCCTTAGGGTTCCCACACACACACACCAGCTAATCTCCCGAGACCACATGTCTTGGAAGAGGAAGAGCTCATGCTATGATGCCTGGGGCCCTTCCACTGCTGAGCTGCACACTCTTCCTGCTGAGACAATAACTCCTTTGGAGGAAATGCTAGAGGGAAGGAGGAAAGGATGAAACTTGGAGCTTTCTGGGATTATCACCAAATATTCACCCTGGGCATACTCTGGATGCGAGTGTCCAGTGTTAGCCTGTAAATAAAAATGGAAAAGCAATGACTATAGTGTCAAGACACCACAGAAAAAACCCTTTATTGCACTTTGTGACTCTGTGAGCTTATTTGCAAGAGCTGTCCATTTCCTTTTTCTGCTCTGTCTTGATGCAGGGCATGCTATACAATAAGGACTTGGTGAATACAGTTGTTTCTGAGTTTCTTACTTAACTATGAGCACCTCAGAAAAGTTCAGGAGTGACTTTCAATCAGGCATTTTTAAATTGTTTTTAATTTATCTAAAAACTAAGCTAAAGAGTTTAATTAACAGGCTCAGAGTAATAGTTATACCATTTTTCCTCAGCTATCAGCCTTCACTTTTATTTACGATGGGAGTCCCCCTTGTATCTCCTTTCCCATAGGGCCCACTATCAGTAATATTTCTGTGATCTGTGAATAAACCAAAATTTAAAGTTAGTACTTAAAATCAATGCAATTTAATGATTTCTTAAAAAAAATATTTCAATCAGGAAAAGCAGCTTTGTAGTTGAAAATCCCATGCTGGCCTTAGAGTGGGAGTTTTTCCAGCCTCTGCTTAAATCCAAAAAAATACTGCAATCTTCTGGCACAGGCTCACTGTAATGCTTTAAAAACAATTTAGCAACTGTCATTGCTGTAATTACAGTAACTAATTACCATCCTTAGCAAACAAATAGCTTAACATAATACGCAAGCCGAATCAATTTTGAAGAAATGCAAATTCCGAAAGCGAAAAAGGGCATTTTGGCAAACCTGAAAGAGAAGCGGGAAAATAATACACTTTGTTTTATCTGCACATAATTCCCAGGGAATATCATATCATAAATATTTGCATTCAGTTCTTATCAGGACATTTGCATTTGCTTCTTATCAGTCTGCAGGCTGGACTCTGCCAGATAGAAAGTAGAGCTCCACACCATGCACATATTTCTAATGAATCACGTCTCAGGCCGAGAGAATATTTTGGCTGGAACTTTATCACTGAGATGAAGAGGTCATTTACTCTCAGAGTCAGTTCATCTTGGAATTGTCTTGAGATTTTGATGTGATTCAACCAACATTTTTTAAAACGAAAACCAAACCAACTTCGCATTCTGCTTCTGTAGCAGTTATTAAGTCTGATTGTTTGAGAAGTAATTCCTCCCCCCAAAATCAGAATCATATGTAAACAAGTTTGATTCATGTTTGTGTCCCACACTCTATAACAAACAACGTTGCACATTTTCGGGTGTGCGGAAAAAGAATAAAGCAGTAGCAGACTAAAATGAAGCCTAAGAAGGAAACAAGCCACACTTAACAACCATTATCTTGAAATTTAATGCCAAACCCTTTTGTAGTGCTTCAGAAATGCATTTGATTAGTGGCAGTTTTCTCAGTAATGAGAGGAAATGTTTATGATGGGAAAACAGTGTCTCTAATGAGCCATCAGATTTCCTTAGCAGTTACCACAGAAAAAAACCCCACCATTTTATTATAAAAAATGCATTTCACCTGTAAGAAAAACAAGTGGAAAATGTCATAAACATTTTCCTGTTGCTATCTCAGGTTCACAAAGGGAATATACACCAAAACACTGAATCAACTTAATTCTCCTTTCAGCATCCTGCATGCATGCAAGGTTTTGTTTGTTTTTACGTAGAATACAAGTGTGAGCACATAAACACATTCTGTGATGGCAAAAAAATAAAGACCTCCTATACCTAAGTATAAAGCTGGTAACTATTACATGCCATATGGAAAAATTTAGATTTTGCACATTTATTCAATGGTATAATATTTCCAAATATTTTAATGGAGCAGAGCAATTATTTTCTGTGACTTTCAGTGCCAGAATACCTCCCTTTTTTTTTTTTGTTTATCCATTTATATGTATTTTATATTCCTGTAGTCTAATTCAGAATTTAAAAAAACTTTTCTCCAAAAGTGTTTACTTTAAAGCCCTGCAAATTACCACTTTCAAGTTCCTGAACTAGTGCAACAGCCAGATCCTTAGCAGACGCGAGGTGGTATTGTTCAGTGCAGAGCTGCTGCTTACACCAGCTGACTATTTGGCACTATTTATTTTCACATAACTTCTGAGAAGTTGAATCTTGACTAGTGATCAATCTACTATATGGCATGCTTTTCCTTTTATGTGTTGTAACAGAGCAAACAAATTTGTCTCCTGGTCATTTGAAGCATTACAAAACCATTTTAAAATGCACCAACTTTTTTTTCACTTAATGATTACTTAAAGTTAGTTTCACCTGATGCCCAAGTATTCCACTTTGATTTATTTGTTGAAACACACTGTGCAGTTTCTAGTTCATTATAATTCAAATGACTGATACAGCTCATTTGGACCAAGGAAAACGTTGCATCAGCAGTGTCAGAATTATCTGAAAACAGCCCCTGAAGCCATACTGCTGTTGCCAAAGTTGGGATGGTTTTGATGATATACTGTGATATAGACTGAGTGCTGTTTTGCCCTTTCCTGGTGCAATATTTGGATTTGCAGTGCCGTAAGGACTTGACTGCCATGCAGCTGTAATGAAAAAGAGTGAATATATGAATGAAGCTTTGATGCAGCTGTACAGCTACAGAGATCATCCAGTCATTGTTTCTACAGAAGAGTTAACATCACCTAAATTTTTACCTTGAATGATCAGAAACTAGTGGAAAAATCTCCAGCAGCAGAAACAATGACATCCTCAAGACCTCCTAAAGATCTCCTTTAGAATAAGTACATATCTGAGCTCCTGAACATTTCCCACACACAGAAAATGTGTAGGAAAAGGAAAAAAAACCCCACAAGACTGTCTTTCTCTAATTTTACTTCTATGAAATTAAATATGATTTCACTGAAATACAGAATTTTGTATTTGTTGTAAAAATAGAAGAGTTAAGCTTTTGTTTCTGTGTTGCTGAGCATATACCACTGCAGTCAGTGATAATTTAGTCATTTTAGCTCATTGAGAGCAATTTCATCCTCATCCCCGTCCATTCTGCTTTTGTCTCATGTTAAATTACATTCATATTAAACTAGGACTAGCAGTGTAGTGCAAAAGCTGTTTTGAACATGCAGTTGAATTCTGAAACTCCTCTGGTCTAGAAATCATCTCTAGGGTTCATGTTTTATCATCTGTTTTTAGCTCTTTCTTTGAGGTGGGAAGGGCTTATAGTTAAGAGCCCATTATCAGAGTGAAGGATGCAGGAAATCCAAAATATTTATGTTTGTTCATGGCACGCGGACAAGAAACAGTGCTCAGGAAAAGGGTTTTCTGATTAAGTGATTGAAAACACTCTGGTGTATGTTAATGGCTTCTTCTGTCCAACAGATAACATCATCTTTAGCCTTATCGCTGTTCTTGAACTTATTTTAAACATTCTCCTGTGCTCTTCCAATTATATACTGTGCTCTTTCGGCATCCCGTCTCTTCACTGCAAATCATCTCATTTGTTTGCTTTCTAATTTTTTTGCCAGCAGGTTGGGTGTAAAAGGAAGCATTTAAAAGATACTTGAAGTGAAAAAATACTTTCCTGAGTAAAATTAATTTACATGGAATTAAACTGTACACTTATAGAAAAAGAAAAATTGGTTTTTAAAAGAATAACTCTTGAATTTTAATACCTTGATATCCTTCTGGCTGCATGAGCACTCTGAAAAGATAAAGATGAAGGAAGATCTGATCATTATTTAAATATATGCAGAAGACTCCCAATGAAATAAAATTAGGTAAGATTGTGGTAGATCACAATTTTTAAAACATTGAATATATCCTTTTCTTTTGAGCTGTTAGAATCTGTCCAGGATAAGACACTACAAAGGCTTCTGTACCAATCATAGTACCACTAAGAGTAACTTATAAGGCACTTTTCACTATGTAGGATCCCAGAGTTTAGCAACTTTGTCTGGTGCTTCTTCATTAAAGAGCTATGCTTTTCATAAAAGAGCTATGTCTATATCATAGGTACATTTTTATTTAGATATTCTGCACTGTCTGTATCAGTAAGTAGAGAAGATGGCTGATCCAGAAATTAGTACACGACTGTAGGCCTGGATTTGATCTAGTCTGTTGCTGAGGGTGTAGCAGATGAACAAAATACAACATGGCTTCTCTGGTGAGAGGGATAGGGAGAGAGAGAGAAAGGGAGAAGACAAGAAGGGAGGGAGAGCACAGAAGTGGGAGGACTGCCTTCCAAGACCTGATCCAAGATTAATTTCTATATGTTGCTCACTGTAACTACAGAACTTCTTCTGAAGCAGTGTCTAAAAATTCAACCCCACCTTTTCCAAGTCAACCACTCTACTCCCCCGGCCCGCTGGATGGTGTTAACACTCTTCAGAGTGAGCTGGGTGTTAAAAGAAGTCCGATATTTTCTTGTTTGAAGGGGTAATCTCTATGGCATTTTACAAAAGGTAGGTTACACCAATGGAGGTTAAAATACTTTAAGAAAAAGGTGAGGTGAGCTATTGGAAAGGAAGAGAGCCAGGCTGTGCACCCGGGGTGGACAAAGGTGCACCAGAGGATCTCTGAGTCGGGGAAGGATCAGCAGGATATGAAGCACCCACCCTTTGTCAGCACCTCAACAGAACCAGTGAGTAAGAGGCAGATGTAGGTCCTATTTACTGTCATTTATTGACTGCAAACAAGCAGAAGTTCCTAGAAGGGACTTATTCTCTATTTGTGTGGATGGAAAAATATCTGAGTCAAGGACTATATTTCACATCCTTGGATCTCTGCTCTGTAAGATGAGAATAGAAGACTTCATTCAGATGTTTATTCCTTTGGAGGGCAGGGGTGGGGAAATGTTGATAGAATATCGAAGGTGGTCAGCATTAGAGCTGTATTAGTATTTCTTAACATAGAAATTAATTGACATTTTTAAAGGAATAAAATAATTGAACACATTTTTTATAAATATTACCATTGCTTTTTGAATTCTTTATTCAAGCATGTACCATACTCAACTACAAAGAATTACTTTAACACCTCATAAAATTACTTATTGGACACATTATTTGATGAAAAATGGTAAAATTTCTTAGATAATGTATTCCTTAAGTACTATTCATCCAGCTATAATACAGATAAGAGATTTTTACTAAATACCAAGCACTTTGGGATCCTTTTGAATTGAAGGGCCTACACAAATACTGAGTTCTATGGATAGAAGGGTTTACACCAATCCAGCTCTATTGAAATTACAGCAGCTATAGCCCTTTCTACTGATACAAGTTCAGCTCAGGTTACAAGCATTGCATAGACATGTTGACTTTCCTTTTATATTAATGAACGTATCACACACTTACCCATTTATCTATCCTTATGTTTCTGCCTAACTTTCTTTAGGATACACACTTGAAACTCTTCCTGAATCATTGAAATGCTGGCATCCATTGACGTAAAAGGCAGTTTTTGTTTAACAGGAGGCAGAAACACAAAAGAAATGTTTAGGACAGAAAGTGAAGGAGAACTAAACCAGCTGAAATTCTAAGGGGTTCTAAGCAGACAGATTAATATTTGCAGATGTGATTAAATTACTTGTTATGAATGATTTTTTCCCACTTAGTCGTGAATTTAGGACCTTTTTTCTGCATCTTGTTGTAGTACCATAAACTGTATCACCCACTGTGGGTAATATTAATGCAGATGTATTTTATTCACCAGTGTTTGCTTTTGACTTTCTCATAAAGATATTACAATCAATATATTTTTTAAGCACTGATGGGGGCTTCTCATAATTAATACCTGTTCTCCATAGGGCATAACTGATCATCTTAACCTTACGTTATTGCTCTGTATTCCTGATGGATGGTTACTCTTTCAGGCCCCCTACTTCCTTTATTGAACGGAATACCAAAGGATGAAAAGTGAACGCCAAAACTCTGTATTCATATAAATATTCATGCTGAAAATACTCAGTCTTTGAAATCATGACATTATATGTGAAGTGGAAGTTTTCAGCATGTCTAAAACAGATATAGTGGCAGAAATAAAGAGTTGAACAGTGTTAATGGCTTTTTTTTTTAACTAGTCCGTTCTTGTACTCATTCAACCACAGCAGTTGTCCAAATTGTCCTGGGGGTCTCTCTTCACTCTCAGCCAGGACTAAGCTGCTGGTTAGATGATGCAGGTGAGCACCGGCACCATAACAGAAGGATGCCTCAGAGCCAGTTTACTTCTGGATCTCCTTGCCTGCATGGGCATGAGGCCATCCTGGAAATCACAACTCACTGGTTGTAAGTCCGTTTGGGCTTTATTCCTATTGCTCAGCAATCAGTCTTGTGACTAAATGTACACTCAAATTTCCAAGTTCTCTTCCTTTTACTGGAACTCCGTGGTGCTAGGAGAATCTGACAGTGAAGGAAGAAGGTCCTGGGTATATAGCACCTTGGTGGGGTGGAACTCAAATGCTGCTCATTTCCCAGGATGATGAGGTGGAAGAGGCTGGAAGCAGTGTACTGGCTGAGGCCCAGGCATGTGGGCTGACAGGCAGCCATTCCCTCAGGAACAGGTACATGGCCAGGGCCTCTGTCCTCTCCTGGACCACTTTCCACCAGCCCTTCCCACCATTGCAATCCTGCCCCACACTTCACTGTGTACAACCGTGGAAAAAATAGTAAAATAGCTTGCTGGTAGAGAAAAATTGTTGTGAAGAGTGGTGATGATCACTGGAAAAGTTTCTGGACCTGACAGGTTTTCAAACTTATGTTTAAACACCAATTCTATACCCCAATTCATGTCCTAACCTTCACTATTATTGTTCCTTTTGAAGCAGTATAAAACAAAGAGAGGAAAACTAGAGTCTCTTTGCATCTGGAAAACACACCAATTGAAATATCATCGTGGGTAAGTCCTCTCTGCAGACACTAATTGATATTGTCTGAATAAGTGCAAGTGCCTGTCAGAGAATCCTTTTAAACTGCTGACTTGTTTCCATATCCAGTATACTTAAAATTAGCATGATGTTAGCTTCCCTCTTAGAAACCCTCATATTTTGATTTATGAATGTTTTCAAATTTTTAAGATTCTCAAAAACATTGTTTCACCTGTAAGTAGAGAGATAGCTTGTTTGGCTAACTGCCTTGAATGACTGTGTGCCAGGTAATGAATAATGCCATGTTCAATATTCTAAATTTGTGTTCCAAATTCTGAATTCCGAATGAGCTGCATGGAAGTATACTGATAAGTGGCTGATTTTTACTGCAAGGATTGTCTTATTTTAAACTTTAAATTTAGTTGCCTTACTTTACTCAAAAGATTTTTGAGTGGAATGGGATTTAAAGTGATAGTCCATAATATTCCTGCATCTTTCTAAGTCTTGGACGATACCAAACTGAATAAAGGGGTAAATCAATGCAATCTATTTCTGTGAAATAAAAGGACTAAACTCATCCCTGGGTATATCTATCAAGAGTTAAGCCAAGAATGAATTTCCCTCAAGTATTAAAGTACCAAATCTGTTTAGATACTCTCCTGAGGCCAATCAACCTTATTAAATAAACACCATACTTTGACTTTGGCACTTCTCTTAATTACATTATATTAAAAATTGGGAAAAAAACTCAAGCGAGGAACTCAGGGAAAGCATTTACAAGTGGTGGGCTCTGAGATACTGTACTATTTTCCAGTCTGGAATATAAGGAAGCATTGTGTTTGTTTTTCATTTACATAACCTCATGATAACTGCTGACTACTTAACAAGCATGTTTGAAAATTGAGGTTAATAAAATCAACACTGACAAAGAGACAAAGGAATTAAGTCTTTTATTAGAAATTTAAAATGAATATGAACTAAATATTATTTGAATATATAACTGAGGTCATCACTATGTAAAGAAATGTGAAATAAAGATAGTTCACATATTTTGTTGCTGCACATGCTATGGAGATTATATATTATTCTAAATTCTCTTTAATTAACACTTCCAGAGCATAACTAGTGTCACATATACAGATGTAGAAAACTACTAAAATGGTGCAGCTGATAAGCAAAATAACATCAAAAGTCCATTACAATTATCACAATGTATTTTGCTCAGTATAATAACATGGAACTGATAATCATTATTTAACTGCAACTACGTAGCTGCTTTAAGACTAATAAAATGCAAAATAAAACCCAGTTTCAATATCAAGAAAGTCATAGCAGCAGAATTGCTTTTAGTCAGTCAAATATATACAGAGGTGTAGCTGTGGAAATGATTGACTACATTAACTACCACTGCATATTGCGATTGCTCTTGATTTCACTTGTACAAATCTTTCAAGTTATTCAGGTTTATTAGCAAATTCTGATTTACAGAGAGATATCTTTGTTCCTTCTGGTGTTGTTTTAGTCCATTTTATCAGGATATTCTCCAGCACCAGAGTGCTCTCTAGAGAAGTATATTTGCTGACTTTTAATATAAGAAAAATGCCCATCATCTGGAAAAATACATGTTCAATGTATTTCACTGTCTGAACCCCATGTGAATTCATTTACACCTCCATAGTTTACATGAGCAATGTTTCTATTTCAGGACAATAGAACATGGTTTTCTCAGTCATCCATTTTCTCAGCAACAAAAAGTGGTGCAAGTCAAAAGTGAAAGAACACAATCACGGACTAAACTTAGTCCTTCAGAAAAACAGGAATATTTATACAGAGCTATTACTGAACTCTTAAAAAAGTAAATTTGCTGCAGATTTTAGGTCCATAGACATGGAGCTATTCATCACAACAGTTTCACTGCAAGATGTAGGGAGCAGAAGGATTCCTAAAAGTCATTTGGTCACCAATCATCCTGACTCAAGACCAAAGTCAGACGCTAATTAGTAAAATTAGTGCCAGAGGACCACAGTCTGCAGTAAGAGATGTAATTCCTTTTCATAACGCAGAATGAAACTGGATCTCGGGAAGACAATGGATTTTTTGTCATAAATTAGTATTCACTGCAAACAAATTAATTGAAATATGGCTTAGTATTGATGTTCTGTTCCAAAAGTATGTATCTTGAAAAAGAAAAAGGATAGAATTTGGCCATGTAAATTTTTTTTCTCAAAGATTGTTTCAATTCAGATCTGCAAGACAGTATTCATTGCATTTTATTTCGTATCTTCTGAGTTATTTTTCCCTAAAAATGGATGGGCTTCAAAGTTTTCTTCTGTAGATTCTGTCCTGTGTAGGCTAAAACTCTTCCATATATGTGAGAAGTTCTTCAGGTGCTTCTATCATCTCAAAAAAAAAATCCGAGGTGCTCTTTTTGCAACTTACAATCTTTTCACTTCCCCAGTTGGCATATTGCTTTCTAATGGCAGTAAATATTAAAAATTTTGGCATTCTTTTCTTATCTATTTCATCTCAGTTTCCTTATCTGTCTCTCCTTGTTTTTCATTACCCTTATGTTATTCATCAAGATAAAAGAGGGGCCCAGAACTGTCTATTTCCCAAAAGTTTCTTTGTACACTTCATCTCTGCAGGAGAATTTCCTTTTTTAGTTCTTAACCTTTAAGAGGAGCTCGCGCCAAGACGGGCTCTGTGCATTATCTGAATCCTGCTGAATATGTTTGAAGTTCAACACTATGTTAACAATGTCCACAGAAGTCTTGGCATCATCTTCAAAGATGTGTAGGGCCATATTTTAAAGGTATTTAGGCACCTAAGCATGTTGTTATCTCTAGTTTTAGGTGCCTAAACATGAATTTATCTGCTGCATTAGCTGATTAAAAAAATGTGTTTATGTGCAGTTTTAAAAATCTGGCCATAAATTTTCAGGTAACTCAAGAAATATTCAACCAAAATCAGAAAAGGTTCCAGGGAGGAATATATCACTGTATGATTTGGGGAATTTGGTGGCTGCCTCTTCAGTGTGAATTCAGGGCTAACTTGCAAATCCAGCAATAATTCATGTGAACATTAGAATGTTTGTACTGGAAACGATGAAACATCCATCTAGATCATTGTCCCATGTTCAATAGTTGCCAGTAATAGATTAAAAAAAAAACCCAAACCAAGCAAATACACCCAGGGCAAGAAGAGAACAGTATTTTTCCTGGAATATTGTGTTACTCTCATCATGGATTAGGGATTTCCGGAGACAGAAGCTGCCCATGTAACAGGTCCTTAACATGCTGTCAGCACTTAGTGGTTGCGGTATAGCACTGGCCTGAGGTTTGCAGAAACAATAGCCAGACCATCTCCAGAACCTCCTTTTGAAGGGTAACAGCTATCTGTTATTCTACTACTGCTGTTTCATTTACCTTTAGGATTATTTTCCCAATCTACCTTACTCTGGATTCATGGAAACTCAATTGCATCAGCACAAAGATGCATGACTACCTTCTTGTAGCCTTTGTCCCCTGTCAGTGTAACCCCTTTGTTTCCACTCCTTTTTACTCAGAGATTAACTAGTGTCTGTTGCTACCAGCTTTTCTGGTACAGAAATGAGACTTATTGATCCATAGTGTCAAGAGTGTCTCCTGGAGCTCATTTTAGAAACTGAAGTCACATTTGCCTGTTCTCATGCTGCTGAAACTGAGCCAGAGATAAGCAGTGAGTATCAGACCAGAGTCCAGCAACATACTGATATCTTTCCAAGCTCTTGAGTAAATAGTATATGGTTCTAGAGATTGTTCCTGTTAATTTCAGCCATAGGCTCTAAAACCTCTTTAATTTACACTTTTTTTTGAGACAGTTCTTCGAACTTGTCCTTTTCATAGAAAGAGGAAAGTGTTGGACTCCCTTTATCCTCCCCAAGAGTGAACATTAATGTAAGGAATTCTCTGAGGTTTTCTAACTGCTAAAGTTTTATTTTCATCGAGCTTCCCTCTTGCACCTTTACCATCTATCAGCTCTACAGATTCCCTGGCAGACTTCTGGGTTTTTGAACGGTTCTAAAGATGTCTTTATTGTTAGCATGTTATGCTTTTAGAAAGTTGTTCCTCAAATTCTTTTTTGGCCTGCCAAAGTTTTTTATTTATGGTTTGAATTTACTTACTGGTGTTTAGACTAGAAAGAATTTGCAGACAAGCTAAATGCCAAGGTTATCCATGAAAATAGAAGAACTGGATCAGTTTAGGAGTTCACTTTTCTTATCTTGACAGTGGCTAACCTCAGATATTTCAGGAAAAAAGGGGAGGGGAAAGGGAAAAAAAGGCACAGGATGTTTTCAAATTACCTACTCTAAGACATTACTGTGGTTGAATTTTTCTCTGAAGCCCAATATTTTATATCATTAATGTTTTCTAAATCTAATTATCCTGTGAATTGGACTCCTTGCTTTCACAATATCTAGCAGGAGTAAGTTCCACAATGTGTTTATTGTGGGGGGAAAATCATCTTTTCTTTAACTTGAAACTTACCAAATTTCAAAACCACTCATTTTTTTTCTTTCTTTTGTACTGAAAGGACATGTTTTTGAAAAAAAAATAGATCATGCAATTTCTATTATTCACGTAATTCTTTCTACTTTAGACTGTTTTAGGAAAAAGAGCTTTTATTTTGGAACAACAAGAGAAGAAATTGGATACAGTCAATATGTTTGCTTTACTTGGGAGGGACTTTGGGAAATTTGTGCGTAGAATGTTTATGAAATGAAAAGGTCCTGATTGTAGTGAAAGGAAGAAGAATGGGAAGATAGTCACAATAAACTTTGAAAAGGAAAATGTCAGTAAACTATGGTTAGGTGAGTTCCTTGGGAAAGAATTCTGTGAAGAAAAGTGAAGTTCAAAAGAACTGGCCATTCATAAGAGAGACAAGATTAAAGTCACAGCAGTAAATAGTGAAACATAAGCAGTGCATAACCAATATTTAAATCTTTAACGCAGTCAAAAAATGAAAAAAAGGAGGGAGGGGAAGGGAAGGGAAGGGAAGGGAAGGGAAGGGAAGGGAAGGGAAGGGAAGAAAGGCCAGATAATACTTTGACAAATAAGATGCGTTTTCCTAGACTTTTCAAAAAACCAGTCAAGAAAATCCAGTAAATTATGATGTTTAGGAACTCCTGTAGTGTGGAGGAGATTCACAAGACCAAAGAATGGAAAACAAAGTACTTGACTCATAAAAATGTAAAAAAAAAAAACCCTATAAAAAACTACATAGGACAATGTACACACTTTTTTTTTTTTTTTAATCTTGAAAGTAATTATTATTAAATACTATGTAAGCACATAGAAGATAAACATGGTTTTGTCCAGACAAAATGATCTCAACCCTATCTATTTTCTTTCTTTGTCAAAGTGACTGGAATAAAGTAGAAAAAGATAATGATGATTTATCTTGCTATTTTTAAGGATTTTTATGCTGTCATATTACATTCCCAAGAAAATCAAATATAAACTTGATTAAATAATTACATTTTAGATGAACAACTGGTTGGAAAACAATATTCAAAGAGAATGCATCAATAGCACTCTATAAAACTGGAAGACAAATTTAACCATGCACAGTATTTTTTATGACCTGGAATAAGAACGGGAAAGCATAATTGGTGAATGTCAAAACCTGGAGTGAGAATTACAGACACTTTGAAGAATAAAATAAAATAAAACACTAAAATCTGCAATTAGTGAGATTAAACCCGAGGGGGAAAAAGCATTAAGTGATACATACAGAAAGGAGAAGTCAAACACAAAAACCCAAAAATGGACAGTAACTACTAAGAATGATGTACTGCAGAAAATATCTTCAGCACCACAGACTGAATGTGAGGCAGAAATGTGACATTGTTTCAAAAGGAAAATCTTAGTCAAAGATGCAGAAAAAGGATGTGAGATTTGGGAGGTAATTATTCTGGTCTATCTACTACTGGTGGAATATTTTATCCAGATTTGGGCACCATGCTTTAAGGAACACTGGGCTTGGCGAGAGTCCAGGACAGAGTGACAAGAGTGATTAGAGGTTTAGAAAGCATGGTCTATGAAGAAAGGTTGAAAGAATTTGGTTTGTTTAGTCTAGGAGAAAACAGACTGGGAGAGAGACATGGTAGCAGCCTTTCAATATGTAAAAGACCAAAATTACTTGTTGACTATAGGTAGGTTTAGAAATAATTGGAATTACTTTCTGTAAAATTTTGAGTTCTATATTAGACATGACTTTGTCAATGAGATATTTAAGCAATGGAGCACCCAAATGAAGAAACCTATGCAATCTCAGTTGATGTTTTTGCATATCAAGTAAACCAAACGCTTATGTACTGCATATTAGATCCTCTGTCAGAGCCGGGGGAATATTGGATGGTCTCCTCACAACCCTATTTTTCCATTACGCACAGTTCCTTAGTTAGAATATTTTGTATTTGTTACCTGGAAGTATGAATGCAACATGAACAAACTAGCAAAAACCCCTATCTCTTTATTACACACTGTTTTCATGACGTGACGCTAAATTTTTGCTTATTCAAACAGCCAAACACATTATTTCAGAATAATTTTAAATTAGTTCTCTCATTACTCTAACAATAGTAATCAGCTGTCAGTAAATCTCTACCTACAGTCTTTAAGACAGGAGAACCACAGCTGAACACAGTGTTCCAGTTGAGAGTGAGCTGCTTATTTATGCAATGACCTGATATAACTTGTCAGAGTAACTGTCTATCCTAGTCTTTATTTAATCTTATATAATCTTATATATAATTATTTCTGTCTTTAGCCATTGTTGACAATGACCTGACTTTTTTTTGGATTCCCATTCACACAAACTTGCACGGTGCTCCTCCTTATCTTTGTGTGAGCTGGTTATCCTGAATGATGTTATGTCACTGAACATTTTGTTGCATAGTTTTTCACCTTTTCTGCCCATCATTGTTATATATTAAGAAACAGTCTTAGTTTATATTTTTTATGTTCTCTTATCTTAATCTATTGCTAGAATAAAACTATCCCATTAATATCCTCTGCCTTTTGTTATGTTACTCACAACAAATGCTTACAAAGTCACTCCATAGCCTTTTTTTGCCTTAACACCTTATACTGAGGGGTGCACAGCAAAAGTAACCACCACACCTGACTTGTCCACAGTTGAATGTCTTTAATTTAGTGGAAAAGAACAGGATCTTAGGAATGCTATTTTAGATGTCTATTTTAGATGACATGAACTAGTTGCCAGCTGCACTCCACTGAATCTAAAGATATTCTGATTGGCTCAGACATGGAGTTTAAATATGATGGGCAGGTGAATTATCCTAAAAGCATATGGGGATATTTGAACAATAGTGCTTTTTCATTGTGGCTGAGAAGTATGTTTTGGAAAACATTAGCTGCTAAGACTCAGAGGATGAAATTACATCTAGCCACTGCTTCACACATTGCTCGGCACCATAGAATTCATGGAATAGCAAATAAATATCAGAAACTTGTTTGTGGTGGAATCCACTAGAGGATTGCAATATTCCTTATGTGTGTGACAGAGCACAAACTTCCTCAGTATATGACACACAAGGGAGGATGAAGCATTAAAACCATAGTGACACCAACAGTAGAGTGAGCATCAGTCCTGTGTAAGCTCTGAGGTGGTGTCCTGCATGAAGAGACAGCTCCACAGACAAGCTGAAACTACAACTTTCTGCAAAGTAGTGTTTGAATACCAGGACATTCACAGCTGAAACACTATGTTAAAAAAGGCCTGATGACCATTTCTTGAGTCCAGAAAGGTTATTTTCTGTCAATAGAGAGTGGATGCTACACAAAGAAGGAAACATTCTGAGGTAAAAGGTGAAGTGGCCTATACTGAGCATTCTCTGTGAGGACACTGAATTCTCTAAAAACCGAGCATGAAAACTAACAGCAAAACTTGGGAAATGAGACTCTGTAGCTGAAGATTAATGGAATAGAAATCTAGAGTAGCCCAGGTTTGAATGGACCTCAAAAAATCATCTGGTCCAGACTTTTGCAGGAGAAGGAGCTTAGAAGACATAACATTTCCTTTAAAAATGAACCAGGATGTCTATCTCGGCCAAATGACTGGGAAGATTTGCTATTACATGGCAAGAGCCAGGATGAAGCATGTGTTGTCAGCTGACATACGTAAGTATCTGCAAAAAGTCTCTTGACTTCCCCAACATAACTTTTTTATGCATGAGGAGAGAGGACATGAGTAGATGGACAACATATGTATAATATCACTAGAATAAGTCCCTTAGCTCCATGACCACCCTTGTCTCTGGATTGCTTTACCACCTCCAACACCGACAAGAATCTCACAAGTGAAAAGAGAGACAATTCTGCTTCTGGGCTTGCTCATTCCCTGAAAGTCAGTACTGAAAGTGACAAAATTGCAGCTATGATTCAACAATGGTATGGATGGTTTCGAGGCAAATTCTTATAGAGCAGTAAAGCTTTGTCCATGCCATTCACTTGAAAGGAGTCAGCTACTTGAGATATCTACAGGCAGAGATGTCAGATTTTGAAAAATAAAACCCACAAAAACCACAAAGTAAGACCACAGAATTAGTACTGGTTGGGATGAGTGGGCCTGGTTAACCTATATTTTTGCAGTCACCAAGCCAATAGGGATTATTGCATTGTTTTATGTTTAAAACTAAACCCCAGGATTTTCTCTTCATAGTTATCACTGGCTGCAGAATCATCTCCTTGATGTTGAATCAAAAAACTATAAAAAAATGAAAACAGCTACCATATGTTCATCACTGTGATCTTTTAAAATGTGCACCAGGTACGAGATGATAAAAACCACTCTTTTCTGAATCTTCAGGGAGCCTGAAATTTTATCTGTAATGGAGATGTAACCAAACTGCTTCATTCAGTTTGACTGTCCATTGTGAAACTTAAAGATAATAGGAGTGCAACAATTGTTAACTATTTAAGTGCTGATTAAGTGGAAGGATGTTTTTGTGACTGTTCCTCAACTCCAGCCCCCTACTATATTTTATTTGTGTTCTTGCTTGTTTTTTAGAGGTCTCAAAATTCCATCATCTGTCCCTATCTCAGCCCAAGGCAACTTCTGAAATATAGTTCTGCTCACACCTCCCAAAAACTATAGCACACTGAAGATGTCTGGTTAGAGCTAGATAAATGAGATGTCTCAACAGCAGATGAAGAAAACAGCTGGAAATTAAAAATTTCATTTACATTCCCAAAAGTTTCTGTCTGTTTCCCTTAATTGGCCAAACTGTGACCATCATAACTACTGAGCAGTGGCTCAGTCTAAAACAAGTAGCATCACTGAAACCAGGGACAAGAAGTATGGCTCTGCCATGAGTAAAAGCATCACTGCCTGGTCCAGACAATGGTGCTTAAATTAGGAGTACACTCAGGAATCTGCCATTGTACATCTCAGTAGTTGTTCAATGTTCATAACTGCAAATCCCATCTTGGGTTGGGATTCATCTGTGGTACATGTTACCGTACTAAGGACAGGGTTTTGGTGCAAACCAAGCACAGTGCAGAGATATCCAAGGTAGCCTGGCTACCAGAAGCAGTACAGATATGTTTGTATATAGGCTCATGGTATGATAGGCAGTAGTTATCCTTCCTGGTTAAAGCTAGCTCAGTTATCTCTCTGATACACTGCTGTCTGCAGTGTGACATATCCTTAAAACAGTTCATATTCCAGGAAAAATTAGTATTAGCATGGTCACACAGAAACCCTGTGGTTGAATAAGGAAGTGACTCCTTAATTCTTAAACCGCTGTTTAATTAAAAGACCAGACTGCCACGTGCTCTTTAGTGATGCTGGCTCTGATAGTGCACCCAGTACCAGTCTGGCAGCCCCCATCCAGGATACTGCCTGATGCCTGGGCACAGTCAGGGCTCCTTCCCTTCCCAGCACAGGCACCTTCCTTTCCCAGCAGAGCTCCCCAGCCCCTCCCGGGCAGCAGACAGAGTTCCTCAGCTCACTTCCACAGCTCTACATGGGGACTCTGGGCCCCATGAGAGTGATTTTCAACCCTGGGTTGAAGGAGTAATACATCCAAAGAGACAGGGACCCTGCTGTCAGCTAGCTGAGCCAAAATCAGTCATGATACAACTCATACTAATGTAAAAACAAGTAAGGTATTTATGTGAGAGATCTGAATGTAAAAAATGTTCATAAAGCAGGTGTAGAGAAAAGAAGGAAACTATATTTATTTTAAAGGCTTTTTTCATAGTCTGTTGACAAGTTGGCAAGCAGTTTAGAGGCTTATTTTACCACATGGATGTGAGCTAGAACTTATAAGAACTTTTTTGTACTTAATTTTGTAGTCATGGAGCAAATTCTTTGTTTGAAGAAAGGCACTTAGAAATCTAATTCCTACAGCAGGAAGACACTTGATTTAAAGCTAATTCCTATACCTTAGGTTCATTCATTGGAAAGCTCCCTTCCTTCAGGAGCAATTAAATGAAAACTAAAGCAGAATGTCCTCGGCAGAAGATATTTCCAGTACTCTGTTTGTCCTTTACATTTCATATGAATCAAGCAATGTAAAAATCTTAACTCATAAAGGCAAATTAGTGCCCGAAATTCTGAGCTTCCTCTTGTTTGAGACCAGGAAAAGACACGAACAAGTTATTTCAGGTGAGAGTTAGTCACTGTAACCTGTTCCTTGAGGGATGCCTTGCCACAGAATGTCTTTCTTTGGACTCTATTAGAAAAGTTATGGTCTGAAATTACTTCCTATTTACCAGCTATGGCTAAGTCTGCTACCACACTGTTCTGTGAAAAACAGGACATTTTTAAAGTGAGTTATTGAACTAAGTTTTCTGGAAGGTGCATGGATATTAATGTAATTCTGTGAGAAAGCATGAATTTCCTCGAAGTTTTTCTTAATTTCTATACCTACAGTTATGTATGGCTTCCTGCCATAATGACTATTGAAAAACAGGACAGCAGTGGTGTCCGATGTGCATTGATCCAACATAGTTTTGAGACCATTAATCCAGTCAAACTCCTGAAGTATTTACTGGCATAAGTACTTGGTGGGAAATATTCTGAAATGCTGTAGAATCAGGAAGATTTCCATGTCTGAATATTTTTATCATGAGAGTCCTTAGACTGCAATTTCAAAGCAACATGTGCACAAAGCCATTGTAAATCATTCCTTTCTCTTTGCACTCTACAAGGAACATGCCAAATCTCTCGTCTCATTTATATTGAGATGAAAAACAATTAATAAATACATGAGAAAGAACTAACTTTAAAAAACCCAGGTACATATTAACATTTGCCCTATAGCAAGTAGATTTTACAAATATACAAAGGAATTATAATTAAAGCCTAAAAAAATTTTCACCAGAGTTGAACTTGTTTCTGACTTATGCTGCTTGGCAGAGAAATCCCCCAAACCCTGTCACTCTCCTTGCTGTGTTCACACACTGCTGAAATCACAGTGAACATGCTGCCAAAGCAGATTGTGGTGGTTTCTTTCCTCATTCAACTATGAAACTGTTGCATTTATCTGTGCAAAAATGTTAGAGCTACTTTCAGTCTCCTGAAGAAACAGCACTGTCCTCCAATTTCCTTTGAGTATCATTATGCCCGAACATAACAGTATCTGACTTAGGCAAGCTGAGGCCCCCCACACCAGGGTAGAAATACAACTAATGAGGCTTAAAACTAGACAAGTTATGATATTCCATACATCTCCCACTATATCTGTGGGTTAAACAACAGGATAGTGGTTTGGCCTGAGGAAAAGGCTAATGACACAAGCAGCTCCTGCAAGATTTGTCTGCAGTTGAATTATTTTACTTTAGACACCAGTCTAGAATTGTTTCAGTTTATGTCAATAGAGCACTTGAAAACACTGACATTTTAATAAAGTCTTCCATTTCTGCTGTTTTTGAGGGTTATTAGATCTCTGGTGTGGCATGCTCAACTCTAAAGCCTCCTAGATCAAGCTGTAATTGCAGAGCAGGCCATAGTTTGTACATGGGAATGCAGCTCAAGCCAGGGCTCCTCAGCTCTCCTGTTGCCCCAAGAGGCCACAGCATGGATGACTCCTTACCAGGACACTCTAGCGGGCAGCTGGTCTTGGTAGTGTGCTTTGAGTGAAAACTGACAGGCTGATGCATGTGTGTGCCACTTTGAGAACCTGCCTTACAAGACCAGCAGGTGCTTTGAACCTCCAGCCTGGAGCAATAAATATTGACTGATGACTGATTGATTAGCAGTCTGAGAGCATCCTCTAATGATCTTTCTACCCGCTAGGATTTTTAGGAAGGTCCCTAAATGTAGCTTTCCCTTTTCCCAGCATGGCTTTAAAATTACTTGCAGTGTTCTAAGTTAGCAGAGCATGATATTTCTACCTTCTGGTGGAAGTCCCATGCCAAATTTGATCCACTGCAACACTGAGACATTTTGATGGTGTATTCTGTGCCTTGCAGGAGATGGAAAAAATTATTTGCCTCCCCTCTAGTTTCTGCAGGGTGATTGATAGCCTGATTAAACCAGGCTGACTCCATTTGGTTACAGAACTGAGGTTTTGCTACTGTGAAAAAAAATCCTGTTACAGTGCTTTGCAGTTAAAAAAAAAAATCACGTGGATTTGACAGAAATATCTGCCTCCATGGAGACAGAGCAGTGTTCAGAGAGGACAAATGTTAGTTCTTAGTTTGAATATTACTTGCTCCTTCCAGAAGTCCAGGATAGAGAGGCCCTCAGAACACAGAGAACTACATCTGCATCCTTTGTGGTAATGGCAAAGGCAACAGAGTTTAGGGAACTAAGATCTACTTCGGGTAGATATGAAACAACTTTATAATTATTTTCGGCTAGGCTACATGCTAGATCTGTCCTTATAAAAGGCCCATTGGAATGTATAATAACTGCATACTTGAATAATGATGTGATTACCTTTTGTTACTGAGTTTAGAATTTTAAGAGGTAGGTCTGTGTTTCAAGGAGGTTCACATAGGGACTGCGTTAATCAAAGGAAATCATTATACATAAGCAAGGAATAAATACCAATTCATTTGAGACTTGAAGGTTAGTAACCATGGAGAGCAAATGGCAGATCTCTGGGTAAATTAAAAAGAAACTTTTGCTAAATTTCTAGAACCTGCTCACTTTTTGAATTTCACTTCCTTATGTGCAACTATAGAATTGGGGAATGCCTTTATATTTCCTCATAGTTTTCTATTTTAGTGTCACAGGATCTCTGTTTCTTTTTGCAATTTTCTTTATGCATCCCAAGATTCATTGTAAAAGCATTTTCACAAACAACGGTTACTTTTACTTGCTAGCAAAAATCTTACTAACTGTACTTTACTGCAGATTGTACATAAAGTATGTATTTATTGCTGCCTAAGTGAATTGTATGAGTTTTACATCACTCCAGAAATTATGTCAAGATGAGGAGTGCATTGTAAATAATCCAGCAATTGTTTTCTTATTGTGCCAGTGTATAAGGTCACTGCCCTAAACACTGAGTCCTGATTTAACAAAGGTTATTTTTTTTAATAAGGCATATTAATCCCACTGTATTGGTAGCTCTGTCCCTCTTTTGAGTTGAGCTCTGCTATCCCACAAATTGGATGAAAATCTCATTAGTGGAGCTGTAATGAGCTGGCAATGAAACCCCTTCAAGCTTGCGTGCTTACAGCCATTTGCCTGTTTGTCCTACCCTTCATCATAAGCCTAAAATTGCCCATTAGGATTCCAGTGAAGAGCAACTCTGACTGGAGCTGCGATGCTGACAGAGCCACCAAACAGGCAGAAATCTGTCAAAACCCAAAAGGGCAGTAGGGTGTTATTTATGGGGAGGGTGCACCTGTGCACATGTATATGCCTGTTCATCCAGAGATAAACTATAGGGAGCTGGGGGGAAGAGAAGAGGAAAAATAGAGATAGAATAATGGGATAGAATTAGGGGAAAGGGAGTAAGGAATTTGTTTTATTGGAACTTTTAAGCGTGAGCCAGGAGGATTTCATTGTAGCTCAAATTAATCAGATGTCAATGAAAGGAACTTCAAGCAAGCTCTTGCTATTAAGTGTCATGAATGCCAGCATTAATACCAGAACAGAGAGAGTCACAAGACGGTTATGCTGATCCTTTGAATCAAAACTGTTCAAATACAACTCCAACACAGAAGAAAAGAAGTGGAAACCACGGTGAAAGCACAACCACTCAAATGACAGGTTCTTCTGCTGCCTTCCAGAGAGACAATATTGTTAAAAGTCAATATCCAGGACACTGAATGCTTCAGAGAAACTAAAGTCCTGTTGTGATAGCAGAAGCCTCAAAGCTGCCAAGATTAACAGGAGATTGAGTAAAGTATTCTAAAAGCCCAGTCTGTTATAGGTACAATGAAGTCATACAGTCTCTACAATTGACTATCAGCATATTTTAGTGTACTGTGCATGCACAGTCAGCAAATGTTTTAGAAAATCAAGTTGCCAGGAAATCATTACAGACACACAAGAAGATTTTGCACTGTTATTAAAAAAAAAAAAAAAAAAAAAAAAAAAAGAAGACAGCATTGTGGCAAACACTTAAAACTGCAATCCAGTTACTACTTGGATGCAGAATTAGCCAGTCATGGAATGTTAGTCAAAACTCTCATTCTGTTTATCTGTTTATCTGTAAGATTCAGCCTTAAAGAATCTTTGGAATATTCTAGTCTCTTAAATGACAAACAAATAAAAAAAAAACTTCTCAAATTAAGGCCTTTCAAATAAAAAGAGAAAATAGAAAATATAAGACAATTTAGAAAAGCTCTTGCTAGCATTTAGCAACAAGAAAAAGCCCAGCAAATATAAAAGGGAGACAAACCCAGGATGAAGCCCTTCCCAGAAAAGAAAGTATGTTCAATGACATCTACTTTTTAGACTATGAAACTGCATGTCTTAATTTTCTTGCTTTTTAGTTTTCTTTTATAAATGTGTTTCCTGCTTTGAAATCAGGATTTTTAACCTTTGCTGTGTTAAACTCTGCTCCAAACAAAGTCAAGAAAATCTGATAGGCATAGAGCTTTTAATAAATTCTAACAATTAAATAATTGAACTTGCATTGCAGTCAGGCTTCTAAGACTTCTCTGTCCCTAGTCAAGTTTACCAAACTTTTCAAATGGTGAAAGGTACAAGTTAAAACACAGTTAACATTAAGCACCAAGAAAAGAAACACAGTTGTATCAAATCAAAGAAGGTCAATATGATGACAGCTATAAAGAACTCCAGGGGGGATTCATTGTACTTAAAATTGACTATATAGGAGTTAGAGATATAATATAAGCTAGTCAGGCAGACTTCTTCTGTGGTCAGTAAAGAGATAGGAAGTTCTGGAGAGTGATTCATCACACTCCGTGATGAAGAGCATCAGTCCATTGTCTACAGAGGGAGCCTAGACGACAAGCATAAGCTCTGATAAAGATATAGTAAAACATTAAAATGGTTGACTGAGTTTGTTTCTGCCCCACTTTCATCTGTCCAAATTTCTCTAAGATATTTCTGCCCTTAAGAAACATTTCATCTATTAATCAGCTCCTGAAGCACTTCAGCCTTTAAAGCTGTATAGGACACAGTAGAGGTTCAGTAGTAAATTTGTGTGTGGATCAGGTGTTCTGGCCTTGGGTTGGCTATTCATACCACAGATGCAAAGCAGAGTCTCCTGCTGTTAAGGTTTAAAACATTGTTCCTCTTCTATCAGAGCCCTCAAGTTAGACCCTCAAGCCCTCAAGCCCTTAAGCCCTCAAGCCCTCAAGAATTTTCAGACAACAGAAGTTAATAACATCAATATCCTGCTTGATGTTGGTATATCCTAATTACTATGCTAAGCATAAACTATTACTTATCATGTGTGAAATCTGTTAGATTGAAAGAGAATTAGTGTTCAGCAATATAGAGGAAATGTTCTGTTTGCACTATGGATGTTGGAGACTCATTTTAACTTAGTGAGTTTTGAAAGTGATTAAAAAAGCAAAACAAAAAAATCACAATTTGAAGTCCAAAAAGCTGTATTTCAAGATGTGGTGGTTTGTGTTTTTTTCTCACTTCATATTAATTATTTATAATAACACTGCATGGAATATGTTCAGCAAAAATAATGACAATTTAATAAAAGGAAATTTGCTGCAGCAGTTCACTTCTAAATATTTCTTAAAGTGAACGAGATGATAGAAAGTTTGTTAATTACAGTTCATACCTACCAATGGTTATAAATTATCTGCTTTCTTTACTGCAAGTTTTGTTGACTATAAAATAATGATTCAGTGAGTGTTGAATCCATATTGATTGCTCACTGCAGAGCCTGGAAAGGATGTCTGCATCTTATACCATTTTATGCCCTCTACCAGGTTGTTTCTCTCGCAGAAGACTCATAGTCAGCTGCTTTATGCCATCCTGTGCTCTCAGCCAGGTGTATGTGTGTGCCTCACTGGGTGTGAACAGCTTTAACTCTACTTGCAGTAGCTAAATAGCATGTAGGAAGACACAGAACCATGACCAAATGTATCATTTTCTTCTAGATGAAATAATTTCTTTTCAAGTTGTATAAGAGACAAGACCATCTGATAATGATGCTGAAGAAGAGAAATGAGAACAGTAGCCACAATTGATCAAATACAGTGTACTGTTGAGATCACTGCTTGTGTTAACAAAATTCACTCTGGCCATGGCATAGACTAAGTGTGCTGGCACTGCAACAGCTCTAGAAGATACATACTGAAGGATCTGAGTGCTCTGATACAAAATTGGAAAAAGCAGGAACAGGGACAAGAGGTCAGATTTGACTTCACATGCTGTGCTCCACACTGCAGCATCTCAGCTCTGTGTGTCAGATCCTGTCTGTGCAAATCCAGACCAACTGCTGAAGGCAATCCCATTTTACTGTCTATAAAGAAGCATATTGTCCACCCTGTGAAATAAAGATTAAGATTGCTTTTCACTGAAAGCTCCTTACTAGTTGTTTGCAGGAAATGTGACATGTGACAACCTACACCCAATGTGCAAATGAATTTCACCACTGTGACAGCAACACAACACAGCAGGTCAATCCCAAAGGAATGTTGGTTAGGGCAGCAGTTTGGTAATGTTTTTTATTGTCCATTTACAGTCTTTTTCACAGACTTTTTTTTAAATATTAACTCTGGTAAGCAGCTCCAAAGTCAGAAATTTCTTTGGTTTTTAAGTAGCTAATATTCATTCCATCTTGTCCTGACTTACTCCACCCTCTTCTATCATGTAATGGTAGCTATTCTTGTGCTGTATGAGTTGCAGTTAACTTTACACCCTTCTTAACTCACAGACCGTGGTTCAGGGCAATAGATTTTGCCAACAGAGAACAGACAGCAATCTTAGCATGATTTTTTTTTGTAAGGAAGAAGTTATCACCTTTGAACACTATGCTGCAGAACTTGCAATTATCACTCTGGGTTTATGTGATTATTTTATCCTTGTGATACTGTCTTGTTTATCCCCTAGCTTCTTGGAATAATAAAGTTGCCAATTTTTTTTTTGATTATTTTTTGATATCACATTCTAATGTATTGGTGTAATTGTTTATAAATTGGCAATGTTTCACCTCCAGTTAAACACCAAGATCATTAGGGAAAATATCAGAGGGATATCAGGGAAAGAAAGAGCCATGTTTCCAGGAACTCCAGTATCTGATGGAAATGTTCAGATCATTGTTCAAGTTGTTAAGAGGTTGCCCAGGGATTTTAGGCTGAGCCATAGAAGTTGTAAAAATCATTACTCCTTTGATCATTCTCTTTCCCGTCCTTTTCAGTGCTCTCCTGAAGTCTTGTATTCACAGTGGTAGTGATGAAGTATTGGAATTGTACTTCTCTTTTTGTCATATTTTAAGCTTATGGGCAGGCAGCGTTGATAATACTGATGATGATCTTGAAGTCTCTGGAATCTGTTTTTCTGCCTTTTACTGATCTAGCCAGATACAATATCCCAAAGGTTCTTCCCTTTTTTTCTTTCATCTGTCCATAGATCAGGCTTCTGATCTCATTGTTTGTGATGTCTAGGAGAGGAATATTGGCCACACAGATCATAGTGAAGGGCAATGTTGATGCTATCTGTGGTTTACACATTGTGCCAAATGTATTATGGCATTATGTTTTATAGCCTTTCACGTGTGTTATCCCCCCTCCCTTTGTGTGTCAAGAGGCAATGTGCAACTGCAGCCAGGACTGCAGTGAATGATTTTAGCTGAGCTATCTTACCCAGAAGAGTCTATATTGACATTTTAATGTCTCTTCACACATTTCCTATACCAGGGCCTTCTGCCTCTAAAACTGACTTTCTTTCCATGATTGTATTTCTTCCCTGTGTTTTCCACAATTACTCCCTTAGCCGATAACTTTAAAGCTTGTCAAAGAAGCAACCCCCTAAACAGAAGTTTTCCAGACTTCCAGCTTTCCTTGTAGGAATATTTAACATCTCAGTGTCTGGTTTTGGATGTAATGCTCTTTATGGAGTAAGTAACTTTTTTGGTTATTCTACCAAGACCCTCAGTTCTACTAAAGCCAGTCCCTGAAACATATATTCAAAATAGGGCATGGAATTAGTTGTCTTGAAGAGAGACTGTTTCTGCTAATTTTGTGTTTAAGGTGTCAGTTTTCTCTGGTAAGGGATAAGGGTTCAATGGCTTCTTCTGTTATTAAAAGTAAATAATTGGTTGCAACTTGTCTGTGTTTTGTGATTTCTGGAAAGACTTGATGATCTTCATGAGGTTAAGATAATTTTACCGGACTTAGTAATCATCTAAGATTATTTATATGTAGGGCAGTTATTAGTAATTTTTTGAAAGATACATTGAATTTCCATTCAAGTTTTCCTTTGAAGGCTGAATAATGACAAGCTGTAAATTATGAAAATTGGGATAATAACAAGTTCCCCCAGAAATGTCCCAAGGGGTGATGGACTGGGTATAAGCTGTAATCTTGGAGGGGGAGGTTTCTGACTTCAAGACAGTTTTATGTAAATTTTCAAGAATTATGTTATTGTAATGCTATACATTCTTAATGCTTTCTTTATTCATGTATGAGGGACAAAATCAAAGACCTTATAGTCTTTGCATATTGTCCTGAGATTTTCTGGTTTTGGCAGTCTTTATACTCTACAAGTCAATCAGAAACCAATCCTCAAAAGTACTAGTATTTCTTTTTCCATCCTTTTCATTCCCATGTGAAATTTGCATAGGTAACCACACTGGAGTAGATTTTTTCTGATATGATCAATGTTAACAGCTTGCAAATGGTTGAGAGATGTGATTATTTGGGAGCTGGGAAGTACTCAATGGCCAGTGCTTTTGTTTTCCATAATTAACATTATTCTGACATGCATCTTAATTCTCCTGAGAGAAGTCACTGGAATTTTGAGCTGGTCATGGTGCAAAAATACAAGATACTGAAGCCAAAAAGTATGGACAACATCTGGTCCTGCCATTTTTTTTTTTTTCTTAAGGGATGTCTTGACTGTTTCTGCTGCTGATTTTAGTTTTGTTTTTTGTCAAACCTCTGTTCCAGGATCTTTAATCCACCTGGTATTTCTTTTTGGTTAGTAAGGTTGTTTGGGATTTTGTTGCACAAGTTTATGGACCTTGGAAAGTTTCTAGAGATTCCGCCTAATAAAGTCTTTTGTTTTATGCTGAAAGGTCTTTCAGTCTGCATGACTTATATTTTTATATCTTTTAGTCTGCAGATCAGGAGGGCATGGTTCACTTGTTCAGTTCCAGATAACTCATAAATATTAATAATAACCTGTGTATAACAAATTAAAAGAGGGATTTTTTTTGTAACTGCAGATTTTTTTAATATATACTTGAGCATATATAAATTGAATGGTTTCTGAAACTGCGACTGACTTTGTTCACTGGGAATGTGTATTTTTTTGTTGTTAGTGGTTTTCCTCTTTCTCCTTATATTTCCTTCATCTTACCTAAACTTATCTCTGGATGATTTTATTTTGGTGTTTGTTTGTTTCTTCATTTTTCTTCAGATATTTTTCTGTAGAACTACTATTACCTGGGCTCCATTTGTTGAAGAAGATATGCTCTTGGGTATAATCCACAGCCTGCAAGTTTGGCCATCTGACCAGTTTTACACAGGAATTGAATATGAAAGGTTAAAGGATTAAAAGCTCAAGTATGAGGAACAATTACCTATTGATATCTCTGGAGTCTTTCAGAGAGCTGGGGTAAAGTCAGTACAGTGTTCCTTTATTCAGAGAGAGAGAAGCCTCAGAACTTTTTGATTCATGGTACCAAAAAGCAATTGACAAAAGAGGCGGTATTAATGTCTGCTTTGATCAGTAATGCTTGCGACACCTGGATCACAACTATAAGATTAGCTATCATTACAGCTAGATACATCTCTTCCTCCTTCATTTCAGTCGTCGGCCTGGAAAGACTTGAAATATGGATAAGAAGAAATTATATGTCACAGGAATGGGATCACCATTACTTTTCAAAATGAGCATGGCCAAGTAGCAAAGATAAAAGCTACAGTCATAATTTCCCAAATATATTTTAATTGGCAGCAAACTAAATTTATTTTCCCTAAGTCCAGTCCCATTTTGCCCATGACAGTAAGTGGTAAGTGATCTTCTTGTCTTTATCTCAACCCACAAGCTTTTTCATCCATATTTTCTTCCCGTGACACATTGTGGTTTAACTGTTAGCCAGGGTTGACTGAGCACATTTCGTCATAAACTGGTTTATTGTCCTTTTTACTGAGGCTCCTGCCATAGGTGCATTTGTCCATTCATGTTTGGTGAGTATGGTTTTTAAGAGAATCCCCTGACCAGGCCCAAGGCTGACATTGAAGGGAGGTCGCAAAGCATAAAGGCTGGATTTCCTTTGGAGGAAACTATCTAGACAAAGTTCTAAAAGGACTGCTCCTGGTATGATCCAGCCAGTAAGGGGTAGTCTGGCCAGGAAATGCTGGAGCTAGCTCATCCTGGAACATGGCACAGACACTGGGCCTGACAAAAGCCCTTTTGGCTATACAGTTCCAGTCCTGCTAATGCAGACAAAGCCAATGGCCTTCTTGACGATTGCTTGCATTAAAGCTAAAGAACATAGATAACTTAAAGAAAAGACAAGATGGATTTGCTTTGGTGTTTCATAATTTCTGGCTGGATCTACAGTGCTGTAGGAAGAGTCTCTGACCTACAGACCAAAAAGAAAAAAATTATATCCCGTACTGACCTAGGCCCACTGTTCCAGACATGATGTGCGATGCTTGCTCCAGGTATTTTCAGGTCATAGGCACCCTTCTGAAATGCACTTTAAAGTATAATTTTATTTTCAGTTTGAAGTGACTTAGATGTGACAGTTCTCTCATGGCCTATGACATGGTGTTTTATAGTGTCATGCTGCAAATGTGATGCAAACTATGGGCAGTGGCAAGACATGAAACAGGCAGGTGTATATATACTTGTAGGCATAATGCTCGCAGTCATAGGACTTCAATACAGTTTCCTTTCATCTTAGAGCAAAACCCCACAAGGCCACTCCTGAGTTTCACCTCAGAGGGAAATAATTGTGAGGAAAATGCCAAATAGCAGTTCAGAGTGCATGTAGTTTGGAAAACCAGTGGAGCAGAACCTGAGAGAAATAAATAGATGAGTTGAGAGAAGCAGATCCACCTTCTGCTGAAGAGCAGACCACTCCCCAAGAGGATACCATGTAGTTTCTACCAAGATAGCAAACGTTGCTAGCTATGCAATACATATGGTTTAGTTTTAGGTAGCCCTCTGAGGAGTAGAGAGTTGGACTCAATGGTCCTTATAGATCACTTCAACTCAAGATATTCTGTGATTCTATGCAAATTGTTTCAGCCTATTCATATTGAGGCGAAATTTTTGTACAGTCATTATATGCACGGTGTTCTCCCCTGATATAAATAAATGCTTACCACCAAGGGGATTACCAAGAGGTATCCCTATCAGTCCTTTCAAATCTTGCTTCTTTTCCTCCTCTTAAGCAAAGCAGTCATGATTTTCATAAAATGTCAATGTTCTCTTCAAGTTAATCTTGGTTCTGGCAAAAACAGTCAGGTTAAAGAGACAGACCTATTGTCACCTTCCAGAATACCTTTGCTAGCCAGGATTTAAGCAGAAATTAAACTATAAGAGAAGGAAAATGTCTCCAAAACTGTGTGCCATAACTCTTGCCAAGACCAGCTTTTAAGACTTTCACTGATGACATTTGGGTTCAGACTCAGTGAAGTGGCTCTGAACTTTCTATTAAACCTGGGCCCTGGGTCTTCATCTCTTTCTGTTAATTAGTCTTAGTCTCTGAAGAATTATGATGTCTTGTGATGCCAGCACAGCTCTGAAAGGTCTAAGTTTGTCAGTTATCTCCTGTTTGCAGGGAGTTTATCAGTCCTCCAACACACTCATCTCAGGGAAGGATAGCATCCTTCATCAGGCTGTTCTAGAATCCATGTCCCTCAGTGTCCTGCTATTTGGTTATTTTTAAAGTGTCCAAATGGAAAGAATTAATCACTTATATTTTTACAAGTGTATAAAAAATATTGCTCCTTTACCAGGCATATTATTAGGCATTATGCTGCAAGTGGTATGAGTGACTCCAGGAACAAAATGTCAGATTCAGGATAGGATTGCCAAGGTGCATTCATCACACACTTAAGTTCAGAGAAAATTCACAAAGGAATTCTCAGAGGATTAATCATTATAGTAGAAAGTATATGAAGTGCAGCAGTTGACAGCTGGGCTTTTTTTTTGTACAGTTGGTTTCCCATGTAATTTTCTTTATTTTTGGGGCAGGGGCAGTGAGGATTTCTGAATGTTCTTCACTTCAGTGCGAGAGACTGATGTTTTCATACTTTCATCATTCAGGTTACACGTAATGTTTTCTGTATGTGCTATGAAGGCTTTTATTTAGCATTAGTCATATGCACCAGCCTTGGAGAACTGAACTTACTCAATACACAGAACAATTTACTGAAAGAGTCATCAGTGAAACCCTGGTGGTTTGGCTATGGTTCTTCATGTCTAAATTGCAGGTTACCCTCATTTTCAGTTGAAGTCATATGAAAAACATTTTTTTCAAGGTCAGAATTTGACCTTATTATAGGAAATATGTTTATTACTTGTTGTGCAACTAGAACACTGGTATGAGGCTAACTTTTATTTTATTGCACAAAGTGAGGAAAATTCAGGTTGTTACATGGCTGAAATCAGCCCCAAAGTAATTTCTAGCATTAGCAGTAAAGACAAAGGGACTTTGAAAACCAATGGCACCAATACTGAGCAATACAAAAAGAAAAGATTTTTGTTTGCATGGTCTTAGGGCGAGTATAAGGGATTGTATTGATAATGCAGGAGGATTTTAAATGCTGGTGGATAGGAGTAGGGAGAGGAGAAGAAAGAGATGGGCCAGATGCTAGCTTGAACCTTCAGGAGTTATTTTAATAGATATGTTTAACCAACCCAATAAAATAATATAGCAAAAATACTTGCACTTCTGGTTGAGTATGTTTATTGGGATTTGCTGATAAATAGATAGCAAGCAGCCACATAAAGGGGAATCATCAATAAAAGTTATGGACTCTGCTATATGCTAAAATGAGAGGCTGCATTCTGAGTACAGATTCAAGTTCCATCAGAAAACTGCATCATAATAGATTGAAGGATCATCATAATGTGTAATGCCAGTTACAGCACTGAAATTTGTCTATTTACATGAATAATTCGATTTTATCAGGTTTTAGGGGCTATTTTTTCATTCAGTTAACTGCCCTCCTAGGAGCTAATATATTCTCTGGTGGCATGAGTGAAGAAGAAGAAACTATTCCCATTTACACCATTAGGAAGTTTGCCTCATTGGATTTTATATAACGTGATTTTAATGTTGGAACTGATTTCTGTAAGTCATATATTTTGTTCTTTTCCCTTGATGATTATACTTTTCAGCTGATTGGCTGAAGTCTATTTTAATAATTTTCAATTTTTGGAGGATAAAATTGGTGAAAATTTTGCCCTATATATATATATGTGTGTGTGTGTGTGTGTGTGTGTGTGTGTAAATCTGTGTTACTTCTACAAAGCTGAACTGTATATTTCCAAATCATATTACTTGAATATTTTGAATATACCAAAGTGCTAAAACAGAGCAGCATGCAAGAACTGATCATTGCCCATGAGCGGTAATTGCTTAGAGGCATTGAAGTATGCTACTTCCAGACAAAATAGGTAATATTTCCAGAGTCTTCTCACAGTTCGTCTTCCAGCTTTAGCACATTGCATGTTATAATGTAATCTATGAGATAGAAACAATACCAGGAGTCCTAATTAAATTAAAAGTAATTACCCGTTGTGTAGATACGGCTTCCAATTGAGCAGCTGCAAGTTGATATTTTGTCATCCCCAGTTTATCTATATGCTCATGTGTGATTCTTTGTATCAGTTATTAATGACATTTTCTCAGTACTCCCAAATTGTTGCGGAAAACAGAAGAGGAAAAGGATGAATGGTAGAAGTGTTATAGGAAATTCAGACAGGGAATGAGTACATTTGCTACTGTAAATATTCAGCTGGGATGCTAGTTCCTTGCTCACTTATTCTTTATGCTACTCAGAGTGGTCAGAAAGAAATATGAGATTGTGCTTTTCTTCCCAACTCCCCTCACATATTTTGGGATCTAGCAGCAAATTTAAAAACCAGAATCTGACAGATTAAGCATAAGGACTTAGTTCCTTTACAAGGCACTTCTATCCTGTCCTGGAAATGTCAAAATATCCTACACTGAACATAAATAGAATTTATTTGTTTAATCTATAGCTATAATCAACACAATTTTAAAGAGCTTTTACATAATTATAGAGGAGAGG